>PVIR01005394.1:0-72365 GCA_004026965.1 Petromus typicus
AAAAAAAAAAAAAAAAAAGATTCTTTCATGGTCACCAGGAAATTTAGTAATGATACCGTTAAAAAAGGAATATATTTTAAAGTCAAATACAATGTTAGAGGAAGGCTAAAAAATTGTACTTGTTTTCTGGCAGTCAGTGAAAAGAAAAAAAATGTGATGAGCTAAAACAATACCACTAAGATAAAGATGAACTTGTTGCTCAGAAAGGCTAGAGAAACACAGTTATTCCTCACATTGAAAGTAAAGAGAAAAACATTTCTCATGGAGCTCTTTTAAGAATTTATAAGTAAAAGGAGCAGACACCTGTTACTTTGCTAATAATACAGGTTCCAGTTTCAAGAAGCTATTTTTAAGATACCAGTGCAATAGTTTAATTTCAAAATGCAAGTTAGTACGATGAGGTCTCTATGGCACAAAACAATCCAAATATGCTGTTTTGTCCTCATCTGTCTGAACTCAGAGGTAGGGTTTAGATTATAAACTATAGGTTTTAGATTATGTAGTCAAGATGATGGATCAGCCATACCCAGTCCCTGCCCCTCTGGCCACATGTGGCCCTGGGTAGCTAGTTATGTGACCCTATACGATTGTAAACTTTTAGCATTATGCGACTTTTTGTGATATTTTTTTCTGACTGCATCAGTGACAGTGAAATGCAAAGTTGGGGAGCAGGGCTGACGTATCTCTTGTGCCAGACACACATAGTTGTACATTTTAACTGTGTGTATCACACGTTGCACTTATATGACTTAGTGAAACACAGCATTGCTGTGTTACCTATGTGCTTATATATGCTAACGTTACATATTTTATATGAGGCCAGGACGAATTGTCTTCCCTCAAGGTGGCCCATGTAAGCTAAAAGGTTGGACACTATGCTCTAGAGTGGAATTGCTAGGGTAGTAATACTCAGTAGCATTTCCCATAAGGATGGATGTATTCAGTACGCTAGGCACCAGGAAGATGTGTGGCTGGCACAAATAAGAAACTGAGTTGAAGAATTTGGATCCCAAATTCTTTATATACGTGATTCATTTTAAGTAGCAAGGCTCTGGGACCTTTAGTGATGTGGGCCTTTCCCTAAGGAGAGGCCACCAGAAATGCTCCTGGGTGTGTGTTAGCTTTGGAGAGTGGGGGAAGGGCACTAAAGAGGAACACAAATGGAGTGAGAGATGTTTCCAAATAAAGTGAAGAGGAGTGCGAGGAAGGAGTTAGTTGGATACTTACAGAGATTAAGTAGAATAAAATTTATCAAGCACACCACTCTGTTTCAAAACAGGTGTAGTGATTTCAGTCTACAAAGGTAAGAAGGGGTAAAGCTAGATTAAAAAATCAATTCATACTTTAATAAGTTAAGACACTAAGAGAAAAAAAAAAGGGTACTGTTTAGTGGAAGGTAGAGTTGAGGGAAAATTGAAAGGCTTTATTTTGTCTTTGTTTTGATTATAGATAAGAAATCAATAGTGAATGAAAGGTTGAAAATTTTTCTTCAGTACCTCAGAAAAATTATAATCAACATACTTTTAAGTTTAGAAGATACTTTAAAAATGTTTGAATTTAAAAAAGTCTATATTACTGAGCTTGAAAATACTGACTACCAACTCGATATTTCTAAATCATCAAACTGTCAGCAGTTGCTACAAAAATTATAGTACTCTGTCACAAGAGACTTTTAGTACATTAAACTAGGTTTCGTATTATTTTTGTCTTGGATTCCAGGCTTCCTATCTCTTCTAGTTTGCCCTTCTGTTAGCTAAATGTTCTTTTTAGATGTCTGTCTTGTTAATTCCATGTGCAGTGGGGACATAGTGATGCCTGCTTCACAGGCTCAATGCATTTGATAAAGCATGGACTTTAAGTACTTAGAACAGTGCTTTGGATGTACTAGATGAATCATACTTATTTTTATTAGTAAACAACAAGTCTTCACAGTCTTGCCAAACTTTAGTAGTTTGTGAGGAGGAAAAGGGCTGTTCTCTGGCCTCTGCTCCTGTTGCAGATGTAACCAGGCAGCAGATACAGCCAGCTGATAGTGGTGATTACTCTCAAGTCCCTGATCATCGTGATGATGTCATCGTATTCTCAGAATAATAGAAAAACAGTTATTTCATTGTATTCTGGCAGTTGTGAAAAATTTAATACTGATTAGTTTTAAAATGTTGTATAACACATAAAAATTACCAAATATTTACAATTTTAAATCAAAGTCAGTGTATCATTTTGTTTAGAATTTTTAGTTTTGTGAGGTTGCTATATTAATTTTATTGCCTTAAACTGTTTTCTGTGGCGAGCTCTTACAAGTGATAAAGTAATTGCACACTTTGAGTAAATTAAATGTTCAGTGAACATTGGATATATTGTGAAAACTACTATAGTTTCAGCATACCTAAGGTAAAATCCAAACTCCAAAATGTTTCAAAAATCAAAAAAAAAATTTGAGTTTCAAAGCTAATATTTCCATATACAACAAAATCTTAACATTTGATCTGTTCTGGTTCTAAGCAGTTTAGAAAAGGAGAAATCAGCCTGTGTTAGACAAAACAGATGTAGACTAGCAGCAGCGGCTAGGATTGGTGGAGCAGAGGAGTGCTGCTTGACTAAAAGCAGTCTGGGGTTGTCTTTTGCATTGCTTGAGAAGTTTAAATTGCAAACTGTGGTGTTTTAGCCTTTCTGTGCTGTTTATGAAATAAGAGAAATACATTGCTACTTTAAATTTACTTTAGAATAGTTTGATGTTTTATTTTCTTATCAGATAAGAATATTAAATATAAGACATTCAGTGGAGGAAAAGAACTAGAATATACTGATAAGCAGAAATAGCCTCCTACTTAAGAATTACAGCTCTTTATATCCTCACCTAAAATCTAAAAGAATGCTTTTTTCTTATAACCAAACTGAGTATGCTGAAGTACTTGAATTTTTATCAATCTGATCAGTGAAAAATAATAAGTTATAGTTTAAATGTGCACTGCTCTGATTGGGACTGAACATCTTTTCATGTGTTTAAGGGTTGTTTTTACAACCTCTTGTGAATGTTGTGACTATATCTTCTGGCTTTCTTTTTAACCAGTTTTAGCTTTTTCTCCTTTGTTTATAAGAGTCCTTGGGCCCAGGATTTAGCTCAATGGTTCCGGTGCCTGCCTTGTAAGCACACGGTCCCAGGTTCAATCCCTGGTAACCACATCCAACAGTTTGGGCATAGTGACTCACACCCACCAGCAATCAGTACCACATACCACAGTGCTGGGCATGGTGACTCACTCACACTTGTAATCCCAGCACTTGGGAGGCAGAGGCAGGAGGATTGTTGTGAGTTCCAGGCTTGAGTGAGGCCCTGTCTCAAAAAAAAAGAAAGAAAGAAAGAAAAAAAATCCTTTAAATGTGTAGGATATAAAGGTCTGATGTGTTTACACACACTTTCTCCCTGGAATTGTAGTGTCTGAGCCCTCATATTAGTTTACTTCTCTGTGTAGAAATGAAGGGCAGTCCGTAAGGATCATGGCAGTCCTGGTGGAAGTTGTTGCTTCAGAATGTTTGTCATTGACATTGGATTCTTTTCCTGTGTGTGTCCTTTTTTAGGCACAGAGTGGGAATTGTAGAACCACCAAGACAGTGGCTGGGAAGTTACAGTTTAGTGACGATTGAAAACACACACAGTGATTTTAAAAACTATGCAGATGCTTTGGAGTTGTAAGATGCTGTGTAATTAGACTGGGTGGCCGGAGGTTTTAGCACAGTCTTTTAAACATTGTAGAGTTAACTGTCTTTTGGGGATTTGCGCAGGTGAATACTTTGTTAAAACTGTGCACTCCACAGCTGAGCAGATTAGGTAGTAGAGAAACCTGGAATGTGGTAAAAATGGCAGTTGAGGGTGGAGGGAGCACAATAGGGTATTCATTTTCTAGATTATTGGAGCTTTAGTGGAACTAATTTTTCTTTGAAAACGATAATTTTTAATTATGGATAAATATAACATTTTCTGTGTTTCCTCATTTAATTCCTAGTTTTTAAAACATTTTCATTTTAATAATTTAAAAATGTTTAGGTAGAAGTGTTATTTTATCATTTCATTATAGTCAGTATTACTTGAAATATAGATGAGGTTACTCAAATGAAAAATTTAAAGTAGCTTCATGTTGAAAATAATGAAATATTCACATGAAATGTCTTGATGAGCAAATGCAAAATAATGCGCACATAACCTAAAATTAAATAAACAAAAGAGTTTTTATTTTTGATTAAATCCAAGGCCTCTGCATTGAGCTCTATCTCTAGTCTTTTATTATTTTTCCTTTGGAGACAGGATCTTGCTAAGCAGTGCCTAGACTGGCTCAAACTTGTAATCCTCCTGTCTCAGCCTCCCAGAGTGCTAGAATCACAGGTGTGATAAATATATTTTTATATAATAAAATACCTTAATTTACTTTATGATGTGTAGATTGGAAAGATAGCAATATCCTATCACAAAGAATGCTCTGTCTTTATGGCTTATAGAAATAGAAGAGTTTTCTCCTATAAGAAGTATTACATTTTTCAGACTTTGGTTAATAATAATATATCTTCAAATATATGTTTAAAAACATATCTTTGAAATGATTTATTATAATCAGATTATATACGTAGAAATGGTCTGTAATGTTATGCTTCGAATTAACTTTTAATTATTATACAGTCTTATTGGCCAATTTCTCACACAAGCAAGAAGGAACTGTAGTTTTTGGGATTTTGTTTTGTTTTTTTGGAACTATCAGCGACCTTACATTTGCAAGGCGTGCTCAGCACCACGGAGCTGCATCCCCAGCCCTACAGTTTGTTTTGACAGTTGGTTTTGTTTTCCCCCAAAACCAAAAGCCCACGGAATGAGCCACAGTGTGTATAGATGTCTGCCCAGCAAGTTCTCAGGAGGCCTTGACATTACTCTGAGAAGAAAATGAAATTCATAGGAATTTGCCTTATTTTTTTCAGATACAGGCCAAAAGAAGAACCTAGACAAGAAAGATGGGAGACGAATGTCTTTTCAGAAACCTAGAGGGACTATTGAGTACACTGTAAGTTACTTGCTTTTAAAAAAGCAGTTTAGATTTGTAATTATCTTAAGACTCTATACTACAAATAAGGTAATGATTGTCAGTTGCTTTGTTTTAAAAACCTGTACTCCCTTTGAGTAACTTTTGTTGTTAATAATATTTAAGTTCTGAATTGTTTCTGAAGATTCTTTTTTCCTTACTGAGAAATTTTACTGTGAGCTATAGAGATAGTTATTCTAACAAATTTAATATCGATGATATTTTACTGGAAGTCAAAGTTCCTGTGCTGGAATAGTTATTATTAAGTTAGGCCTTAGAAAATACTTGCTTTTTAAGAAATATAATCTTCATTATGTTGGCACTGTCGCTGATATTAACTCTAATGACAGAGGGGACACTGGAAAGATGAGCTGACAGCTTAGCTTCATGAGCCCTAAACAGAAAGCTTTTCCTGTGTCTTTGAAATGACCCTGTTCCCTGCTACAAGCTGCTACACTCTGTACTGAGTAGACTGAAGTGAGAGGTGACTGTGTGGGGTGCAGCTCATCTGGTTTAAAGCAAGTGTTGTTTACTTAGATAATGTTAACATGTTGTAAAACACTTATTTCAACTGAGGGTGATTTTGTTATTTTGCATTTTTCTATGGTATTATAACTATTAGAGAAAAATAACTATTTTATACATGAATTTAGCATTAATCTAGCATGTGTACTATATAATTCTTTAATATTTTAAGTGTTTTAAGAGGGTCTAATATTTAAAGAGGACTAAATTTACTATTATCAAAAAAACTTTAAAGTTGACTGTAAACTTTATTGCTTATACTTGTGCCTACATTGTTGAAAAGCTGAGAAAATGAATTCATGTAGTAAAGGCTTGAATAAGATAAACTGATGTATCCCTTAGCATTTATTAAAGCACAAAATTGTAGGCCTGAAGTATAAGGTAAAATTATTTATACATTGTGAAAATTTGTAAAGTTTTGAATTCAGGAACTTACCATTTTATAAATGAAGTTTGGAAAATTAAGTATTGAGTAGAAATCACATAAAACATCTTCTAAGAGATCTTATTTGTACTTTTATTTTTTTCATTTTTATTCTTTATTCCATATGCCAAATTCTAAAAGAAACATATTTCTAAAACTAGTTAAGATATTATTTTACACGCTAGTGTTACTATAGTCTCTAAAAAGTTAGACAAAACTTACAAAGAATTCATTTAATATCTTTAAATAACAACTTTTTATTTAGGACAATGTATAGTTCTCTTAAAATAGAACTTTATATCCCAGTGTACTCTCCAAATTTGTTTCTTCTAAAATATTTTTGATCTAGCTCAAATATATTTCCAGACCACTTGTATATAGTATTAATATACTATAACCTTGAAGTATAAAAATAGCATAAACAAATACTGCCTAATGGTACAGAGTGAAATCACTGTAAGTGGAAATCAAAAGTAGATCTTTAGAGTGCTATACAATGCTACCTCCTTCCTTATTAGCTAATATTCCTGTGACTTTCCACTGAGATAACCCTCTGATCATTAAGCCCACTGGATGGTTTTAGTTCCTACTCCTCCTTCATTCTTTCTAATTTTACTTCCTTCTTCCTGAAGATGTGTTCCTTTGGTGAGGATTTGCAACTGGAAAATCAGATTATGTTTTAAAAATCTGTATTGCATCCTCTTTCGTGGCAGTCTAGCTGGCTATAGATCTGTAGATTAACAGTTATTTTTCTGTCAACATTTTGAAGATAATAAACTGTTATGTTCTTGTTTGCATTGATTTTGTTCATTTCTGGATAGTCTTTTTTTTCCTTTACCTTTCAAGTTTCCGCTTTGTCTTTTCAGTTGTACAGTGCCACTGCAATAGACATTTTATTTATGTTGGCTATTATGTTTCTTAAACCTTAGGAATCATGTTGTTTATAAATTTTAGAAAAATTAGTAACATTTTTCAAGTGTACCTTCTCCTCCTGTATCTGTTCTCTCTTTTCAGAACCCTGCTTTATTCTTGAAACTAATTGTGCTCCACTTTGCTAGTATTGCTCTTCACTGTCCTGTGTTCTTGCTGTCGTTTTGATTATATCTTCCATCTTCGTTGCTGGCTGCTCTTCTCTTCTTGATCAAATGTGAGTGGTCCCTTGTTTCTTTTCACTTTTCTGCTGATGTTGATTCTGTCACATGAAGAGCTTAAGCAGTGAGATCAAACATTTTTCTGTGCTTACCTGTGTAGATTCTGGCATTTCCTTCTGTCACTTCATAGTTAACATGTTCTTCATCCATCCTTCCGCAATGCTGGATTTTCTTATTTCTGCTCATCCTGTCAGTCATGTGGGTTGGAATTTTTAGTCTCCATAATTGCTTTGCCACATTTTCTCCGCTGATTTAACTGCAGTGGCTGTCTCAATTCCGTTCTATCCATGATGCTTTCTCTTGAATCTTGCTGGAAAGCTGCCCCTTCATCTCCTTGTTTAAATGCTACACTATCAGGAATATCATTTTGATTTCTCTGCATATGTTCTCTTGTCCTGTTAATCTTGGACCTCTTGTATGTACTGTATCATAAGATGCCAGCTGTCTGATGCCTCTGCTTGATAGCTGCTGACTTTGAGAGCCGCTGTGAGGATAGCATGTAGCTGATAAGAGTGCTCTGACAACTTTCAAATATTAGCACAAAATAACATGGGGTTTTATATTATTACAATAAAGTAGAGGATAGATGAACATACATAGATGTGAGAGTGTGCCTGGATGGAAGGAAACTTCAGGTGTTTGGAATAAATTTGGTTGTACAGAACCATGAAGGAGAATGTGTGCGTTTATCATATTTTTACCCGCCACAGATGTGTCCACTTTTCATGATTTCTGAGTCTTCTGCAGGGTCATTCTGAGTGCCTTTCAGCCTTGTCCTTTATAGAAATTTACCTGCCATTACTAATTGTCCTTGAACTCTGTGCTTCATAAGATGTTTTGGATGGTTGAGGAGGAAGAGATAGTATTCCACAAACTTTTTGTATTTCTATGCCTCCTAACCTTGTGTTATCCTTACTTTGAAACATTTTTTACCTTCTCTGCACTCCTGAGTTTTTACTCTTGTTCAAACCTCTCCATAAATCTTTTCTGTCAGGTCTCTCCTTGACCATTTGGAGCACAAGGGGGATGGTCCCTGCTTAGGGCTTCTGCTGTCTGTGGTTCCCCGTGGATTGCTCTTCTCTTTATGTGACCTTCTCTGTCTGCTTTCCGTCACGGATGGTGCATTCCTCCAACACTAAAGCCAACCAGTGCGCTTCATTGCCTTCTCTTCGGAGCTCTCATAAACCTGGGGTAAAGCAGATGGACTCTAAGAGAACATATTGGTCAATCAAATGGCTTTTCTTTCAGGATAATTGACAAATCCCCTTAGCTAAAATTTCTATAAATATTATTGTGAGATTATATTAATGATTCAGGAGAGATTGCCCAATTTTGATTCCAGTATTTTTCTGATTTACATGCATATGTGTAAAAATTGTTAGAAGTAGTGTTTTAATTTAATACAGGTATAAGATAAAATTAGTATGTTTCTCATTAGTATGTTTGCTTATACTGTACAAACTGTTTAAAAGAATACTATATTATTTTAATGCCTTTATAAAGTGAAAATTACTCATTTAATATAGTTTACATATTTTGAAATAGCTAGGATGAGAGACCTACACATACTGTGGTAAAAACATACTCCGTTTCATGGGTCAAAATCATTTGTTAACAAAACAGTATTTCTTGTCATTTATTTAAGTTGAGGCTATTATTTATTCATCTACTAAAGGATTACTTTCCCGATGTGTTGGTCATTAAAATCTGGAATTCAGGTTTTTTTGGGTTTTTTGGATTTGACAAATTAAATTCTTTCTTCTAAATAGGTTGAACCCAGAGACTCCTTGAATAGCATCGCCCTGAAGTTTGATGCAACCCCCAATGAGCTCGTCCAGCTGAATAAGCTGTTCTCTCGGTCAGTTGTGACCGGACAGGTACTATCTCTGCCCAGCTATGCTGATGCACAGGATCCTTGCACATTGTTAACAATGTAGAACACTTGAGAAGAATAATTTTGTGCATGCTTTGAACATACTGGGTCTGCGAGTGAAAGCTAATTGTCTTATAAATTGACTTTTCAAATATGGCTTTAGAGTTTTTAAAATTATTCAGAGAAGTACCATGTATAAGTATGTGATTAAAAATGCAACATTTTAAAGGTAAGTTATCTTTCCATTTCAAAATTCTAATTTCTTTTCCAGAAACAACCAGTTATGAGGTTGCATCTATTTTCAGAAATACTCTACCACATTTGGGGAAGTTTTGTTTGTTTCCTTCCTTATTCTGAATTTAACTTTGAAAATGTTCCATTTAAACACAACGGTTTTTAATGTGCATATAAGGTGCATTGTTGTCGTATCAGAGTTTAACTAGTCGCTGTAAGCTTCAGGGTGTTTCTTCCCATTAGTTTTAACATTGCTGTAGTGAACACTCTGGTACTTCTCTGTATATGTATGCCTGTCTTTCTTAGAGTAAATTCCTAGAAGTAGATGGCTGAGTCAAAGATATGTGCATTTTAAATTTGGGTGATTATTGCAAATTTGTCTCTAAAACAAGGGACTCTAGCATTTGAGAATTATTGCCTCTTACCTCCTCTTGACAGTATGCTTTATCAAATGCGTTTCAATTGATTTTGAGAAGTCCTTATTTTTACTAGGTCAGGCCTGTGATGGTAATAGCATTGCAATCTGAAATTTTTAATTTTTTTTTGTTTTTTAATGAAGATCATCATTTTAATGGTACTTGCTTATAGACACCATCTGATCACTGACATCACAGTTTAACTGAATCTTCGTGTGACGTTTTCCTGCAGGTTTTGTATGTCCCTGACCCTGAATATGTCTCCAGTGCCGAGAGTTCTCCAACTCTGAGCCCCATAAGTCCCCTGTCTCCAGCGTCATCGGAGGCTGACTTTGATAAGACCACTGTAAGTGCCATTCCTGTGAGGATAGCTGTGAAGAAATCCGCCTATATGTACTACATTGTTCATGTTCTTTTGTTCTACTCTGACTATATGGTTAAGATGAAATCGTAGCTCTTCCTTTTGTTAAATTTGTAAGTCTTGGTTTTTAAAATGAAATATTCTTTCTTTAAACCAGACAGTTTAAACTGATTTTTACCTTTGATGGCAATGGCCCTGTACACAAACTCTATTATAAACACAGTAATAATTTAGCTTATAAAGGAATTTTGCCTAGAAAATGAAATTATCATGATGGGAAGTTCCTGTCCATTTTGAATTTTATCTCTGTTTCTGTGAACATATAATGCTATTATTTAGAACTTTTAAATGAGTGCAGTTTTGATAGTCTGCCTTTTGAATATAAATTATCTTAGTCATTCAAGTATTCCTATATAGATTAATTTATCTATCATTAATAAGAAATTGCATTCTGTACATATTATATTTTACAAATGAATTTTGAGGAACCAAACTTTATTTATCAGCTTTATTGAACTATCTAAAAGGAACTGTCTCTTTGCCTTTTCTGTTTATATCAGTAACTTCCCACTCTCACCAAGAGCTCTTGTTTCTCTGTGTAAGGTTGTTCCTGCGCTCAGTGCCTGGGCTCCTGTGAGCCCTCATCTGTCCCTGCTGACTTTGGAGACATCTTTTTCTCTGCTCTCTCCACTTGACCTCGTAGCATTTAAGACACCAGATGATAAACTGGTGCCAAAGTACAGACATTTCTAACTTCCAGTGTTTCTCACTTCCTTTGTGTACTCTAATATGCCTCTTCCTTTGTGGAATAATTAAATGTTATTTATCTGTGTATGTGTGTACATTCGTGTGTGTACATTCATGTGTGTGTGTGTGTGTGTGTGTGTGTGAGAGAGAGAGAGACAGACAGACAGACAGACAGGAGTAAGGTCTTTTGAAATGCTTTACCTATTGGATATCTTGTCTGCATAAATATGGAAACACCTGTATTTCAGAAAGCCATATGAAATGAAAGGAATGAGAGTAAGAATGTCCCTTATTCTGGAACCAGGAGTGTTTTCAGCTTTCAGGCTTTTTCAGATTTGAGATTTCTGGGGGATAGGTGAAGTTCTCCTTCATACAGTATACACTTTAGACACAGGGCCTGAGGGTGACTTCACATAGGGTGTAGTATGCTGAGTTTTGAATGCAGCCAGTCACCTGAGGTCAGATTTAGAATTGGACATGTGTGATCTCATGGCAGTACTCAGGAAATTATGAGTTTTGTAGCATTTCAGATTACACATTTTCATACAAGAGATCTTTAGGTTGTATATATTTGTTATCATTATTGATGAAGAACAGAAATCAAATTTTAACAGTAGCTATTACTAAAAAAAAGTACAGGCACAAAAGAATTTTTTCAACATAGACATACTATTTTCTCAAGGGACTTATAAAGAGATAAGAGCTATGATCCAAAATAATGCTGAAATTAAAAATATAATACAGTAAAGACACATTGCCATTACTCCCCATCAGAACACTCCCCCTCCCTTTGAACACACTTAACCATCATTCTTGCCACTTTTTGAAGCAGCTCTGGAAGTCCTCTTTTATGTCTCTAGTTGTACTATTGTGGCTGCCTTGATATTCTGAATCAGTTCGAAATATTTCCATTTCTACTCATTTCGACTGAGGGAGATGTAGAAGTCACTGTAATGGTTTGAGGAGCCTTCCTTCCTGATGATGGCCCTTGGCTAAAGCATTCATTGTATTTTTGGTTACATCTCTTTCAAATACTCAAAAAAGAGGACTTCCAGAACCATGAGATGGTGTTTGAAGTACAAGATGGTGAAGTATTTTGAAGTAGTTTAATAGCAATGTGTCTTTCACTATAATGAAGTGTTAAAAATTTAAGCACACATTGTGGTTTTTTATCCCCCTTTTTATAGGCAAAGGAGGTAGTTTCAAAAGAGAACTGGATAGTATTGGGTTAATTTAGCTTATGTTTCAAAACCTAAAGCAGAATTGTCTCAAAAGATAAACTCTGGCGTCTTTGCAGACTGGAAGCTCGTGGGGTCCTTTCCTGTCCCTTAGCTTTAAACCAAATCTGTCTACCCCTTTGCTTTCTTGGAAAATATAAAATAGGAAGAAGATTCAGTGAGGAAAATGGCCAGGTTTCCTCCTATGTGAAAATGTTCTCTCCAGTTTTGCCATAGGATAAAAGTTGAGAATAAAGCCTGGTCAGAGCCCCTGTCAAACGTTCCCCCAAAATATCCTTTAACATGAAAACTCTTGTATATAAATTCCTTGGGTAGGTCAAAGAAAAAGATCAGAGGTGAGTTTTTCAACTTCCTTTCCCCAAGATGATAGCCATCAGCTTCTATCAGAAGGTTATGTGCAGAAGTTAGAAAGAAGTCTTTTTGAACAGTGATTTTATACTCTTTAGTTGTATTTTTAAAAATTAAGTTCATTGTCAGACTCATGGATATTCATGTGTAATTATCTCCGTATTTCAAAGGCTGATATTTCCTGTATGGTAATTGTTAGGTTCATCTCCTCTATTTCCTGTGTTTAACGCATATCCTGAGAAGCAAGGGTATTGTTTAATTAAGCCTAAAGTATTTTGCTCCTGGCTTTGTTAGAATATATAGTTTTCTTTTTAGGTAATTCATTTTTACATAAAAATATAATCTCTGGAAATTTACAGGGCCAAACAGTTTTTCCCTTTTTCTTCATTTGTGGATGAAGACTCACAGGACGTGCAACACAAGCAGGGGTGAGGAAGGTAGAAATGGCAAAACTGCCTGTGCCCCATACAGTTCTCAGCCCTCTGAAGTTATTGTCATTGTGGCCTCAGATCTGTGAGACAGCCTGTGTGCTCTTCCAGGTGCCCCCTGTACTGGTGTCCTCTTTGGGCAGCAGAGGGTAGCCTGAACTCTCCCGCATTATCTTGGCCTTTCAGGAGCAGTAGCACAAGGTGAGGGCAAAGGAAAGAGCTAGACAGGAGCACGTTTACTCCTCCCAAGAGCACCAGAGAGGCCACATTCTTCCCTGTCTCCTCTCTTCAGAGCCTTCTCTGTCTCCACTGAGCTCTCCTCTCTGGCTCCCTCCTTGGAAGCGTATCACAAGGCTGCCTTCTCCTGTCTGTCCCTTCTTTTGTGCTCCTCACTCATGTGCGGCAGCCAGTAGTGTTGAGTTAAAGGTCAGTCTGGTTCCCGTAGCCTCACCTTCACTGATGCACCTGCAAAAGCCTCCTTCCAGATAAAGCTCCACCCTGGAGGACTGGAGTTGGGACTTCTGTGTATCATTTGGGAAACACAGTCAACCCTTACATGGACTCTAATAACATTTCAAGAGAATTACAGAATTGATTGTACATAATTTATATTACAGAATTTCAGCTGTTATTTTAAGGAAAAAGGAATTTAAGATTTAACTATAATTGAGATTTCCAAAAATATTTCAGTAAATATTTTTCATTTATAAATGAAAAGTTACAGGGAATTGTGTGATTAATTTCTCAGATTGAAGAGCTTGTGAATATTGATGAATTCTGTAAAACAAATCCCTTTTTCAATCTTACTAATGATATAATTAACTGGTATATTGAAGTTGTTTATATACCTGAAAACAGTTACTAATTGCAAGTGGTAGTAGATGTGGAAAAAGTTATAAAAGCTACATTAAAATGGCAATATTGTTTGCAAAGGTTAAGTATTGCAAGTACCTGAAAAATTACTCTTAAATGTGCCATCCATAAAACATAAACCTCTTGCCTTTCTTACTCAACTTATTGGAGAATTTATAGGTTTTAATGTGTACTGTTTAATAGGTTATGCTATACTTCAGCCTTATATTCTCAGAACAAAATGTTATAGTTAATATCTGATAAAACTGGACGATACAGTAGGATTTTACATTATTCAGATACTCGGGAACCAGTTCTTTTTATATAGAAGAAATCGTCTTGTTTGTAACATCAGGTGAAACAGTTAAGTTACAGGATGATAGTTATTTTCCTGTTCCTGGAGAGGATGTCATTTCTATGACTAGAATTAAAAATCAGTCCAGTTTGTTTTTAACCTGAGCCTTCAGAGGCTCAGAGCGGGATCCAGAGACCTGAGTACAGTGTCAGTGGGGTTCCTTGAAGTTGAACTTTTACACTCTTGGTTTTTGTAGTCTGTATTTTATCATTCTATAGGTTGATTTCAAGCATTTTCAACTTCTTAGTTCTAAGAAGTGGAATGTAAAGCTGAAAGATGTGGTTAAATATAACTTACAGGAGGGGTTTACTAGGGTGGCTGAGGTGGGCAAATTGCCATCACAAGTTCCAGGCCAGCCTGGGCTACATCGTGAGTTCAAGGCCAGCCCAAAATACATAGCAAGACCCTGTCTCAATCACCCCCATATTGTTGTTTTGTTTTTTAATACCAAACATGAATAGTATTCATTATCTGTTAGATTGAATGAAGAAATAATATACATTGCTTTAAAACAAACTGTTTTAGATTTTATTGCACATACGTGATGTATGAAATAATGACAGATGTTTGTATTTCTGTACCTATATGCCTTTTAAACTTGTATTTTAATTATGTATTACTTCAAACATTACTGAAAGTTCAACCACCGAGGGTCAAAATACAGTAACACCTCGTTACTAGTTAGTCTGTTGTAGTGAGTGCTAATAATGCTATGTAACAGAGTCAGATTACACAAAAGGGATGACTGATTCAATGTTTTCAAACCACTGCCCAAGTGAGACTTAGCCTTTTCACATTTGATATGCAGTGAGATACTGAGGCTATGTAGATATTTACTTTTTTTATTTTTAAAATCTTCCCTTTGGTGGTGAATAAAGCAAAAGGAGACAGGACACAGAGAACTATTAGGAGGTCCTCAGATATGTTTCAAAAGCACTGCTTTGAGAGCTAGAATAGATAAATAGCAGTTGGAACCAGTTATCTAGAGATACTAATATGATGAATAATGAACATTATGTAAGTTGCAGTGAATTCTGATAATTCATCTGAAAAACCTTGATCTTTGTTGGAAAGAAAATGTCTCTTGTGCTATATTTTGTGCTTTTGCTAAAAAATTAACTTTAGGGTTATGTTGAAAAATCAAAATTGATATTGACACTGAATTTGAGACTGAGAGAAGCTCGGAGATCATATCATTCCTTGAGGTATATCTTCATTTAAAAAACACACTGGCAGTATACTGAATTCTTATATGTAAAATGTGTATTAAGTAACATAGCTGGATAGTGGATAAAAGTCTTATCAGTTGGATGTGGGAGTAAGTGAGCAGCCAATGCGTTAATAGCTTTTTCTCCCTTGCAAGGCCTTTCTGGTTTCTTTGCATGAAGTGATGATTGTCTTGTATCTATCATGTGGTAGAAGATTTGAAAGGGACATTTAGGGCATTGCAGATGCACTCACAAATCCTTTTGCAGCTCAACTTTGTCTTATTTGGCGAGTTGCAGAATTTGACTTAAGCATAGGTTGCCTTAAGAATTAAGATCATTGTATATACTTCATCTGAGTGAATTGAAAATAAAATGGCCTGTGTAATACACTTGAGTAGATATTTAGTAATTATTCATTGAGGTTATTAATGTCACCTATTTAAACAGCTATACATAATTCATATATGTATATATATGTATATATATGATAAAAAGCTTTTAGCTATATTAAGTACCAAAGAAAACAGAATGAGCAAAGTTATTAATTTGTGTCAGGATATATATGAAGAAATTGAGAACTGATACAATTGAACTAATACAGTTGAAGTGTTATGTGATCACTAAAATCTACTTTAGCTTATTAAAAATATTAAACAATTGAATACTAAATATAGTTAATTTACAATGTATTGACTGATCTGTCTTTCCTTCAGTAAATATCTGTAAGTATCTGTCCCAGTGCTAGAAATTGAGTGTATGTGTTAGAAGGAATATGTGAAGGAAGCTCTAAAAGGGGTTTGAAGAAGATAGATTCATTGATTAGGTTAGAAAAAACCATGTGCAAGTTTGGCATCTCTACTTACCTCAGAGTCTATGAGATTGAAAAGAAAGCAATCTTAAATTTAGTTTATTTTTTATTTGCATTCATTTGTAGTACATGATGTTTGTGTTCCTCGTGGGGAGTTGGTACAGATACATAACACTTCTCCATGCCTTTTCAACCCTTTCCTTACTTCCTTAATGTTTTGAGGAATCTATACTGATTTTTGCAGTGCTTGACTAGTTTACATTCTCACCAAAAATCTAGAAGAGCAATGTAATCTCCAAAAGCTAAATTAGAGTTGTTAGATAGAAATTAAAAACTCAGAAACTCAGTATAATGAAAACTACTACAAGCAGTGTACATTTGTACAGAATGCCCCCATGGAGATATTTACAACAGGTCTAAAGGCATCTGTCTACATTCCTGCAAGGGACAGAATATTGAACTTTCATGGAGAGAATTTCTATTTAAAGGATCAGTGAACTTGAATATAAAAATTTATAGTTCAAGCTAACATTTTTTAAATTACAATATAAAAGCAAACAAATCAATACCACAAATACCTATGACTTTGTCCTCAGGTGTTTTCAGAAGCCCCTAGAGTTATAGATACCATAACACATCATTTAGTCACTAAGTAAGGATTATGTTCAGTATTTTTGTCAGAGTCCTTGCTAGTTCTTGTTATTTAATGTGTCGAAAGAGAAGGATATATATCACTATATTTCAAATTTACTTTTTAAAATGTTTTCATAAAATTGAGTTTCAATATATATATGTATATATATACACACATGTACATACATGTGTGTATATATATGTATATATATACACACATGTATGTACATGTGTGTATATATATATATACATATATATAATTGTTTTGCTTTATAAATCTATATTTTAACCATTCAGCATCACTGAGAAGAAGCCCATAGCGTGCACTGTGAGAGGGAATCCCGGCACTGGGAAAGCTAAACTATGATTTCAGTGATCCTTTGTAAAATAGTGTTGATAAACTCACAGTAGTTTGAAATTTCACACTTTTCCAGTTTTGCTGAAGACCTAGGTACCACAGAGAAGGTCTTCACCTTTCTTTGCTCCCAACACCTCGTGAATATTGTATTTTCTTATCAGAATCAGTGGTTTAATTCATCAGTTTCTGATCATCTGTGTGTTGGGGCATGAGCAGTAGGATACATAGGATGTTGTTTGTAATGCTTTCTTGATAATTATATATGTTTATGTGTGTGTATATTATATATATAGTATGGTACATATACTGTTTATTTATATGTATATATATACACATATATGTGCATGTGTGTGTGGGTATGACCGAAAAGATAAGCTGAGTGTATTGGTCAGTTTTCCCATTTCTGAACACAATTTCACACTCACTACTTAAAGGACAGGTTAAATTTGGGTCAGGTTTTAAGGTGCTTCCATCCATGGTAAACTGTTTCCAAGACAGAAGCATTGGTGGAAGATTATGGCAGAGTAAAGCAGCTGAATCCATGGAGCCTGGAGACCAGAGCAGGGAAGGAGAGGGTCAGGGCCTCTGTGGCCTTCAGACATGCCATGTAGTATGCTGTCCAGGTCCCTAGGGTGTATCCCAAAGCTGGCCCAGCCAGTGCTGCACCTTAGCATCCACAAGGAGCATGAGAACCCCTCTGTGTAAGACTGTTCTGGGATGTCTTCCTGAACATGAGAAGGAAGGAATAGATTGGAAAAAGGTCTTCATTTGGCTTTAATGATATTATTTTACATAGTTTTCTAAAGTGCCCTTTTCTTTTTCTTTTAAGAATCTTGACTCAGTCCATCCAAAAGAAGCAACTCCTTCATCTGCTCTTACTGGTATTCGACCAGCACGAGTTGTATCTTCAACATCTGAAGAAGAGGAAGCATTCACTGAGAAATTTCTTAAAATTAATTGCAAATACATGACCAGTGGCAAGGTAACAGATGGAATGTTAGAAAAAACTTCTAGTCATGCTTTATTCACTATTAATGTCAGACAGTTTGATATTTGTGTTTTAAATTATCAATTCCTGAATATTTAAGCAAAGTATTGGTGATAACTATTACTTTGTGTTAGTACAGACCTTGCTCATAACTGAAGAGTTCGGTTGTCTGTTGCAGGTTTTAAAGGTAATGAGATGTCAACAAATTCACTATAATAAGGCATAGTTAGTTTATTTCCTGCTTGAATATTTTTAAAAGTATATTAAAAAGACTACTTGTAGATAGTGTTTGGAATGCTAACTTTTCCAAACTTAGTATAATACACTAAAAAAGAAGATAACTATTTATTAAGTACCTATTTGATGCCTGAAACTATTTGAGCTATATTAATTAATTTATCAACTCAAAATAATCTGTGGAATAGGCAGTCTTATTTCTTCTCAAAGGACAAAAAAAAAAGGTCCCAAAAGGTGACTGGATCAAAATATTTTTATGATGGTCAGAGCACAGACATGATCTGAATCTGCTTATCGACTATACCTTGCTGCTTTTCTAAGCAAACCTTCTAGTTCACAAAGGAAATGCTATAAATACTGAATTAAAAATAAACTTTGGGTTTTACATAGAAAGTCATTATAACATGACAAGGACTTTAAAGTCATACATGATAATCAAGACTTTATAGTTATAGTTCATAAATTCTTCTTAAAATATAAGCATTCAGTGCTGCAGTTGGCCCGAGTGGTGTTTTAGCCGCATTTAAAAATCTTGAAATGTCATCTTTTCCTTCATTTTAAAATATTTCCTCTTTATTTTTTTTCTTTGCCCCGTAAAATACTTTGCAGGTTTTAATTACTTTCCAATATTTGGAAGTTTTCCACATATCTTCACATTATTCTGTGTGCCCACAGAAAGCCCTGCTGCTCGAAAGTTTAGTTTATTGTGAGCTGTTCTGTGGCCCACAGTGTCACACCGATGTCTGAAGAGAATGTGGGCTCTGCTAGGGAGGAGGGTTTTTCCAGATGTCAGCAGAATCAAACAGGCAGTGGTGGTGTTCTGTATCTCTACTAGTTTTCTGTTTCTTCTATCAATTACTCACAGAAAGATGTGGAAATGCCGCACTACAGTCATGAATTTGTCTGTTTCCTTCAGTTCTGTCAGTTTCTGTTACACATATTTTAACTCTGCTATTAGGTGTAAAAGCCTTTATTAGCAATGATGTGCTCATTTGATGAATTAACTTGTCATTGTGAAATTCCTTCTTTATTCTTGGTAATATTTTTCCTGTGAAATCTACTTTGGTAGGAACTATGATGGTCACATCACCTTCATTTTGATAAGTGTTAGCATGGTTTGTTTATCTTTTTGCACTCTGCTTTTAGTCTATTTTTATAAAATCGGTGTCTTGTAGTTGGAATGTAGTTGAATCTTCCTTGATAATCTCTGCCTTTAATTTAATAAGATCATTGATATAGTTAGGTTTAAATTTAGTATCTTGCTGTTTGCTTTCCTCTTTGTGTCCCACCCGTCTTCTTTTTATTGTTCTTCTTTTTTGGCGTTAAGGTTTTTGTCTTCTCCTTTGTAGGCTTATTAACTGTGGCACTTTATTAATGGTTGTATTAGAATTTATAATATATATCTTTACTATATTGTAGTCTCACTTTAGTAACATAGTGCTTTACATACAGAGCAAGAACCTTTCAGTTGACCTTTGAACAGCACAGGGTATAGGAACACTGGACCCCTGACCCCATGTGGTTGATAATCCACAATGACTTACCTTATAATAATAGCCTGCAGATCCTCTGTTAACACCTTTCATTTGTTACATTCATGAACCAGTATTCAAACGCTGGATTCTGTGATCCACACAATTCAGTGCTGTGTTGTATATTTTGTGGGCTCAGACAGTCCCCATTGCCCAAGGGTGTTATGCATGTACATCACGGCAATATAGTCTTCTCATGTCTTCAGCCTAAGTGCCGCCCATCTACTCCCTCCCTTCATCCCTCACGTTCTGTGCCTATCTCCCTGCTGTCTCCTGAGTCTTTCCATTTCCTATATGCTATATAGCTAGCATCAAATGGCATGGTTGTTGGATCTCAGATTGACCTCTGTAACTTAATGTGTGTTAAGAGCCCTCAAAGTCCTTCCTGGCTCAACAGCACTTCATTTCTTTTGACTGCTGAGTAAGTCAACTGTGTGGATACATTACAAGTTATTTACAAATTTCTCTTTCACAGGGGAAACAAGTCCAGGTTGATACCAGGTTTTAGCACTTGTAAAGAAGCTGCTCTGAGCATCGCAGTGTGTATGTTCTGTGGATATGAATTTCACTAGGATAAATGCCAAGCGAGGCATAGTAAGAAACTGCCCCATTTCCAAAGGCCCTGGAACGTTGTGTGACCTGTAAGAGTGAGGACTCCCATTCTCATGTCCTCTTGGTACTGGGTGTTGCTACTGTCTTGGGCTTTGGCCACCCCATAATCCCATGGTGTTTTAACTCGGACTTCCTCAAGGACAGGGGATGTGCGATCTTCTTTTGTTTTAATTTAAATCTTTATTGGTACATTATGAATACACATCATCATTGTATTCAACATTGAGAGTTTGTACAAGAATATGACATGACTTGATTCTCATTGCGCACCCCCTTCAGCCCCCAGCCCCTATATACATAATCTTTGTTTCCTTTTTTCTTTATCATTAAAAGGAAAGGGTGTAGGGGTAAATAATGAGGGGAAAAGAACGTTCGATCTTCTTACGTGATCCCATGCCACCCAAGGTCATCTTCTTCAGAACTTTAATGACGTTATTGCGCTGTTTTCAGGCTTGCACTTTTACAGTCTTCTATTATTTGATGTTCTATAAGAGTGTCTTCAAGTGCACTAACAGTGTTCTCTTTACCACTGATTTTGAACAGTTTGATTATGATGTGCTTTGGTGTATTTTTCATATTTGTTTTGGATGATTTAGCTTCCTGGATCTGTGAATTTGTACCTTAATTCAAATTTTGAAAAAATTTGGCCATATTTCTTCAAATATTTTTTTTTTCTTGTCCTGTTTTGTTCATTCTTAGAGAACTTAAGTCATATCATTGTTGGCTGTGTAATGAATGTCTCAACACGGTTCCCTGATACTCCTCAGTTTTTCTTTTTTGTTCTGTATAATTGCAAGGGTTATATTTTAAATGCAGTGTTTCCCATCATGAAATATCTGGTAATTATATTCAGGACATTTTCATCTCCGTCACTGTCATTTTCAGCTCTATAAGTCCAAATAGGGTCTTATATTTTCCATATCCCCACTTACCGTGCACAACTTCTCTTCTATACTCTAGAATATAGTTATGATAATTGTATTAATACCTTTTTCTTACAGTTTCTTTTGCTTTCTCTCTCTCCTCTGTCTTTTTGTGTTTGTTGATTTCTGTTTTGCTCAGCAAGCCTGCAGCTTCCCTTGTCATAGCTAAGATTCTCATTAGGTGAAACACTGTTCCTAGGGATTCTGAGGCTCTGTGAGTGCAGATTTTCCTCCTGGCCCAAGAGGGCTCAGCTGCTTGTGACTGGAGACCCCAGGGATTGACCCTGTGCTTCCATGGAGTGCTGCTTGCTCACGTACGCATGTGCTGTGCACACAGCTGGTAGTCAGTGCTTATCTCCAGTTTAGGGTGCATCCCAGAACTTTCTTGCTGAGCAGCACTTCTTCTCCCTATCTCTTCATGAGCTGCCTGGAAGCCCTGTCTACACACTGTGCCCAGGGATGAGGGGAGAGCTCATCTTCCTTGATTCCCTGTCTTGTTCAGATATCATTGGCTAGCAGCCTTCCAGCGTTAGAAAAGTCATTTGGTACACATTGTGTGTGTCTTTTGTAATTTTAGGCAGAATTAGTTTTTGGATTGAAGCAAAAGTTCATTTGCAGGTATCTAGGTATGCTTTAAGGGTTACAGTGTACACAGGGCCATGGGCCCTGTACCCCAATGTTCCTGGGGTCTGATCCCTTGCTGGAGACTCGCTGTGTTTGTGCTAATGTACAGAAGAAAGTAGGCAGGAATTTCACCTTCTCCTGCAAGTCATCTCCTTTCTTCTTCCTACAGATTAGTCATAGTAAAGACTCTTTACTTAAAATTTTGAAACTTGTCAACAATAATTATAATGATTAAATTACTGTGGAGTTTTAAAAAATCAATGTAAGCTTTTCTCCCTACTGGGATAGAGTCCCACATCACAGACTTTTTATATTTTAGTATTTACAGAGTTAATTTAAGTGGTAATTTTTCTTTTTCAGGTAGACTTTATTTTCTGATGGAAATAATTTCTCCTTACAAGATTAGTCAACTGTTGCAAATAAGCAGGCTGAAGTTACTAGTACTAAAATGTAATTTGTGTTGAAAGTGTCTGAAAATTATGTAGCTTCAGATGATACCTCTTAGGAAACTCTTGCTCACGGTAGTCTTAATCTCATGGTAATGCATCAGGAGTTAAGACACAGTGTTATACTTCATTTTAAAAAGTTTTTAAATGTTTTGATAAGAGCATTATTGTTCTAGAATTTGATATATATGATAGATGACCTAACAGCATAAGAAAATTAGTAAAATAGTTCAATTGGTTTTTTGTACTTTGAAAATTAAACATTGCTTTTGTTTTTCTCCTTAGGGCACAGTCAGTGGTGTGCTGCTGGTTACACCAAACAACATCATGTTCGACCCGCATAAAACCGACCCTTTGGTTCAAGAGAACGGCTGTGAGGAATATGGCATTATGTGTCCAATGGAGGAGGTGATGTCGGCCGCACTGTACAGGGACATTCTGGACAGCAAGATAAAGGAGTCTTTACCCGTGTAAGAGCCATGTTTCTCCTGTGCTGCAGTTGATGGAATCCAGAGAGTTGACCCTGCTCCGTTACGTGCAGCTGTTTTTAGTAATTTTATTAGAGTCATTTTTCATTTTATCAGTAATAAGACAAGAAATATATACAAGAATAGAAAGATTATTCTTAATGCACCCAGAATAGTTAGGAATTATTTAATTATTTTAAATTTATATTATTGTTTCTGGTCAAACAACCAGATAACTGAAAAGTAATGTATCAAAATTTACTATCTAAGTATTTTTAGATAGAACGTGAAGAATTCTAACCTATTTATTTCTATTCATGGTGAAAGATACTTTTCAGATTTTTCTCAGTAGTACTTGAAGGGTCAGGTATAGACCTGACATTGCTATAGCCAGAATAACTATATTTTTAAACTTACTCATTCTTATGTTTTTACTGTTCTTCCCTAGAAAAGTATACAAGGTAGAAAACACACAAGTTACACTGATATAAAGTGTTAGCCTTGAAATGTTCTGTTGGGGATTCGTGTGGTTTGGTAGCACCAGTGAGAGATAACAGGTTGGCTGTAGCCTTTGGAAGTGGTGAGCTTGACCAGACTAAGGGCCCAGAGAAACAGAGATTAGAATAGATATGCCAAGGGAGGGCAGAGAGAAAGGAAATTGGTGGTGTGTAGTAGAGAAGAGCTTCGTTATTTCTCCATGCATGATTTTTTTTAACTTAAAGGGCTGGTGATGGTATTATAAAATTAAATCTTAGGAAGAACAATATACTAAGGAAAAAAATATTTTTTGTCTAAAGAAGATTGTGTGAGTTGTTAGGATACCTGTGATAGAATAAACCCCTATTGCAAAAGTCTGTATCATCCCTTCTAAAAAACAGTTACTAGTTTGGCTTAATAAGTGAATCTTTATAGTCCTAGGTATTTATGATTCCTAGGTATTTGTCATCCTTGATTTGTTACAGGCACACACTATTATCCAAAGCCAGTTTCAGAGAATGAAGATCATTGAGGGCTAAGAAGTGCTGAGGCTCAGGTGAAAGAAAGAATGAAAGGCTAGATTGAAAGAGCAAGTGAACGGGGTCCTGTGTGGATGTGACATCCACCAGCACCCTCCTTGTGTGTGGCTGGGCCTGGGGAGCTGCGGTCCATCCTTTGCTTTTACATCAGTTCCTTTGGGGTTACCAGGAAAGACTCTGTGTTTCATCCAAACATTAAACATTCCTTCCAAAAGGAATAAATATTAAAATATCGCCTTTACAATAATTAAAAACAACGTTTCATACCAAATCTCGTTTTGTAGATCAATGTTTTGTGTAGAAAACGAGGTGAAAAGCTTAGTTGGTTTTTTATACTGCTTGGAAAGTTGATTTCAAAGATATTTTCCAGACCTATATTGAATAGTAGCAACACCGTTGAAATAAATATTTAGTCTTTCAGCACCTTAATTTTGAAAAGTACAACACTTATATAAATATGTATCCTGTTAGGTTTGTTGTCTTGATCCTCTTACCTAATTCTATTTAGACAAAATTTCCCAGAACATGTTGTTTGTTGAAACTTCCTAAAGATGCAGTTTGAGTGAATCACCAGTAGATGACGCTGTGGCATATTAAATAATCCGTATCAGACGCTTGCATTATAAGTTGAATTCTGTACAAAGCCAACATAAGTAGGAATTAGACTTTGGAAACATTTTTAAATAATTTTTACACATCCTAGTTATAAAATGTATACATATGTGTTACAGAATCTTTGAAAAATTTAAAATAGAACAAAAAAAGAGTTACCCAGTTTTATCACATAGAGAAAGCCAGTTATTTTTGTGTGGACATATTTTCCATTCTCTTCTGTGCAGAATATTTTCATCTGGCCCTCCAGCTGTACATTCACAAAGGTTAACACTTTCTGTACTCAAAATTCATGAAGTCTCCACATATCACAAAATACTTAGACCCGCTATTCTGTATTACTGACAGTCTTCATAAATCACACATTCACAATGTTCTCCAGAATGTAAACTGCAGTCTGTGAACACTAGTGCTTCCCTAAATAAATGACTTGGGGTAGAAATCTAGACCCAGTGATGGACCGTATACTTACTCTTAATCTGCCTCTTTCACCTGGATGAGTTCTCCGGAGTGGCGAGTGGTTAGTGTGCAAGTACCCTAGAGATGTGTGTCTGCCTCAGTTCTGTTCAGCTCGGATTTGGCTCTTGCTTATGAACTAGTTTCTTGGCTTAATCTCTGATTAAGTGTAAATAAGCACTCTATACATGTGTGATAAATTAGCATACTCTTTATAACAAGATTTAAAATTTTAATTGAAAATTTGTTTTTAGATTTATTTTCTACATTCCATTAGTGAATAAATTTAAATTTAAATTTAAAACTTCATCCAGAATTTTTGTCATCAGATTTTCTTCAAGTAGATTATCTGCAAGAAAATCTTACATTGATATTTTCCAAATCTTGAGCTATTGATATAAAAATTTGACTTGGTCCATATGAATAAATCAAATTTTTATGTCTGTTGAGATGTGTACTTGTTTTTCAGAATCCTGTGCAATAATATTAATTTAGTACTCAGTTTGTGAAAAATAAAATAGTACAGTTTTTAAAGTCTAACCACTTTTAATTTTGTTTAATGACAGAGAAATAGATCTGTTATCAGGAAGGGAATTCTGCCATTCGGAGAAAATAACAGGAGTGAACTCCGAGGAAATAGACTCGAGAACTCCCGATGCAGGTAACGACAGTGCCAGCACTGCTCCCAGGGGCGCTGAGTCTCTCTCTGAGGATGTGTTCACGGAGTCAGAGCTCGCTCCCAGCCGTGAGGAGTGTGTCTGTTCAGATAAGTCATCTGGGACATCTTCAGAATCTGTGCAGACTGTCCGTCAGACTGAGGTGGGCGGGTTGGCAGCCCAGACAGAGTCTAGTAGTCCTGCTCACTTACAGTCCAGCAGTGGACATTCTACCAAGAGAGTTGGGGCTGTGTCTAGTGAAATGGATTTGAGTCATTTTGAAATGGCCTCTCAGGACGGAGAGCAGGTGACCGATAAGCTTCAGGAATCATCAGGCCCTACAGACACATGCTCAAGTGTAAAAGGTCTTACAAACGAGGATCCCCTTCCTCATGAGAGTCCCCTACAGCAAGACAGAAGTGGAAAAGAAAACATACCTTGTGAAGAAACAACAGAAGTTAAACAAGAGCAGATAAACAACAAAGGGCAAGAAGAAAAGGAGCAGAGTCAGAACTCGGAGACGGAGGTGGAAGAGCTGCGCAAACTCTGGAAAACTCACACTATGCAGCAGACTAAGCAGCACAGGGAAAATATTCAGCACGTATCGCAAAAAGAGAGTGAGCACAAGATTGCATCTGCTGACGGGCATGTAGAAGGTAAGTGCTAAAGAGAGTGTGGGGAGCTCGGTGCACTCAGTGTGCTCTCCACTGCTTGTGTTTGGGGATGATTGTATTTATGTGGGTGCCTGCATGCTGCACACGTGTATATAATTTATATCTCTGTATATATGGATTTTTTATTAAAATCGGGATTAGATTTAGTGTTTATCCTTTTCTCAACATATCATGAACTATATGTCATAGTTCTTTGAAATGTTTTAATAACCCTATAATCACTCAACTCTTTCCATATTGTTAAGACAGTCAGCTGTTATTAACAAGTTAGATTAAGATTTACTGTCTTTTATGTAAACAGTACCCGTGTAAATATCTTGGGTTATAAATGGCTTATTATTTTTTGTATGTATCTGATAGTTACCTTATATTTTGAAATCTTGAAAAAATGCAGTAGACTAATATTAATAGTTTTGCTGTGGGGTGGCAAAGAGAATTAATAGAGCAGTCTTATTATAACAATACAAAAAGGAGGTGCTGGGGATTTAGCTCAGTGTTTTTGGTGCGTGCCTCATAAGCTCAAGGTCTGGAGTTCGATCTCTAGTACCAAAAAAACAAAAAACAAAAACAACACATAATACTAAAAAGAGAGAAATTGGCAGATATTTTTATGTATGTCTAAATGATTGCTATTTGTGTTATTTTTTTAAATAAAGTTAGTTTCAAGTAACCTGATGTTCTATAATGAGGAAGTATTAAAAGTTTCTGACCTTTATCATTTTATAACTAATAAGTTTTGTATTAAATACAAAATTTTAGAACACTTCTTTGGAGAGAATGATATGAAATCCTCATTTTATCCAAGCAATTGGGGCTCAGTTAGATTATGTGTTTTGCCCAATTTTACCAAAAAAGAGAGTTGTGACTGCTAACCCATCTCTGTAAGTCACTTTCCTCTAAAGCATGTTGCCTTAGGATAAAGTAATATGCAGACTTCTAAACTCAACCATATTATCAGAACCTCAGTTTGCTTTGTGCCAGTATCTCTGATTGGAAGAGTTCAAGAAAATTCAGGCTTACTTAAACAAGTGGGCTTCATCTAGCATATTGTTGATTTGTCATTACCTTTATATGTACATAGGAAGCTTTGGAAATGTCATTCTTGCCTATAGTAACACTTTATAAAAGGAAGCCTTTAAAAGGTTTTCAAACTTCATTAGGTACTATTCTAAAGACTGATGGAGAACACTCAGACAGTTATATATGTACCTCTAAATTTTGTTTCTAATCAAAAATTTAAAAGCTCCTGCAGCTTTTGCATTTTTTGGTAATATTCCTCTCTCAATCCATTAACTTCTCTTTTATTTAGTCTTGCTATAGCTATGACTTTACCTTTGATATAAAATAATACCAGTTACTTGAGTGAATTAACCTGAATACCAGTTGAGTTTATATTTGTGGTTGCAAATTAGAAGGTAAAATTGCATGGGAGCAGGCCAAAGCAAAGAAGGGAAAGAAAAAAAAATGATGGTTAAAAAGGAAACAAACAGAAACAAAGCTTATGTATAGGGATGGCAGGTTGCAGAGAGGGCAGGATAGTCAGAAAAAATAAGAATCAAAATATAGGTACAGACTGACAATGAAAAATGGGATTATAATGTATTCCTAAAATGTACCAATAAACCCATTGTTAAAAAGAAAGTAAAATTACTAACAAATTTCACCATGATATGTGAGAATTGAGTGAGCACTGTTGGCATCTCACCTCTAGGTTCTGCACTTCTAAAGGAAAAGCGGAAGCATCGATTGTATAAGTTCTTATGTCTCAGGGTTGGAAAACCAATGCGGAAGACATTTGTGTCACAAGCAAGTGCTACCATGCAGCAGTATGCGCAGAGAGATAAGAAGCACGAGTACTGGTTTGCTGTGCCTCAGGAAAGGTAAAAATAAAGGAAAAACAAAAACATTTTTTTTGTGTGTGTGGCACCAGGGCTTGAACTCGGGACTGTGCACTTATAAGACAAGGGGCAGGAACCACTGAGCTAAATCCCTTGCTAAACAAAAACATTTTAAGGTTCCTCAAGTTAGAATTATTTTGTTTATATTCACAATTTCAGTGGCCAAGTACAGTACTTTGAGGTGTATAGTTTGAAATCAAAAGTTGACATTTAATCTGTTTTATATCACTTAGCTTGTATTTGATCTTCTTTAATTTGTTCCACTTGTAATTACATCTTTGTACTATATTGAAAAAAAAGTGACTATGTACCAGATTTTAGTAATGAAAAAGAGTGCTTAGGACTCAAAATGTTGACTGGCATGGCACTTTCCTGAAGGCAAGGAATGATATATTATACCTTTTATAGAATTTTTTCCAGTGTGTTGTTTGCCTACTACATACATGACCCCAAATTAGCTAAAAAGATTGTGACCCTCAAGCTGTTTTTGTGTACTCTTTGCATAGTAAAATCTTGTGTTTGTTGTAAAAGATTCCAGTTGTATTATAAATATTGACATCTTCAGTTTAAATTGTTGATTTTTTAAATACCACATATCCACTAGAATCTAAACATCTAACAATTTGTTCTCTGTCATTATCTACTTAAAAGCAACTTGGAAGTACTCTTCAGCAGTTGAAAACAGCATCATTACTTTTTAGCTTTGAACTTTTATTTTCCTTTATGCCTGCCCACAGAGTGTAATTATAAAGTATTTTTATCCTTTACAATCACTCCTTTAAAACAAGCTACCTATACTTGGACATTTTTATGGTCTGTGTGTGTCCACTGGAACTGCACTTGTGTTACTCTTCCTGTGACTACTTTGGAACAGTACCAGTTGAGTTTCTGAGGCTTCCCTCTGAATCTCTGAGTTAGCGCCTTCTGTCTGATGCAGGCTGACAGAAAATGCAGTCATCCTCTGGCAAATGTTGTCTCTTGAAGAGTGAGATAGGATTCAACATCTCCTCTGTCCCTTCTTTTGTTATGTTTTTCACAAGTACTGAGAAGCTTTGTTAGTCAGTTACATTAAAAGACTTCCATTGTAAGGCCACTCAGCTCTTGAAATGCGTTTATATGTATGTTCCAAAAATTCCTTCTCTTCAACCAAATTAACCTTGCTAGTATTCAATAAAAATTAATATTACTAGGATTCTGAGCTTTGTTGTAGTCATATAACTTATGAAAATTCTCTTGATAATGATAAACTGAAAGATAAAAACTTAATGCCTTTGAGTATGTCAGCTATCACATAAGCAATGATTTTTTTAAATCATTAGATGGGATGTGTAATTTGCAGAATCATTTTTATTGTTGTATGTCAGCTGAGAATTTTCTAGTCAATTTTGAATTATTTATGCTAATATTTAAAATGTGCGTTTAGCCTTTACATATGTTCACCAGGGAATAGAACCTTTGGCTTTACTGTAGTTAACAAAACATCAGGAAGGGAAACAGAAATTTAAAAGATTAGATCAACTATTCCTGAACCAATAGTTCAGTTTGTATACCTGGTATTTAAAATAAAGGAAATTAAACTTCTCCTAACTTGGAGAACTTCAGGGCAGTGTTCAGGTTTCAAAATGGACAACTAGTAATTATTTGCTTATGTTTCAATCGTTAGGTCATTGTGTGGCTGAGATTAAAGTTGTGGATTCAATTTCCTTTCCTGTCACTAGTATCTTTAAGAAGGAGAAATATTTCTGCACCTATCATTTGACCCAGTCAAAATCATGCCAAGGAAAATCTTCATACACTTTTTCAGAACAACCTGAGATCATAGCTAAATAAGGTCTTCCATTTAACAGGTTCTATCTTTTTATATAAAGCTTTATATTTTGTACGTATTTATGTTTTCAGGTTTTATCGAGGTATTTCCCAAATACAGTTTTATAATTGTAACTAATTCAGAATAGTAGTTCTGACAGGTTCTTGTTCCAACAGGACAGACCACTTGTACGCCTTCTTCATTCAGTGGAGCCCAGAAATCTATGCAGAAGACACTGGCGAATACACCAGAGAACCTGGGTTCATAGTAGTGAAAAAGATCGAGGAATATGAAATAAATGAGGATCCCACTAGTCAAGCAGCAGCCAGAGAATGGGAGGTAAGGAAAAAATAGAAAGGCTTCATGCCTCCTCTTCCTATGAATGTGTTACTTCATGGTAATAAAAACATAAGTGATCTTTTTACCCAGGAGTACTTTTGAAAGGTTCAGGTCCATACTCCATGTACATGTATGTGTTTATCCGGTGAATCTGAGTAGTAACTTTCATACTGTTAGTCACTTTGCATTTGTTTTGTAATACTAGAAACCTATCAGCAATCAGATGACTTTTGTTGTATGTATTTTAGAATATTTGGGTTAGAAAAGAGTAATTCTATGAAAGAAAGAAGTGATATTGCTGTTATACTTTCATACAATATTTTTGAAATTTGCTTCACTTTGATCTTCTTTCCTGTATGGAGGAGGCTTAGCAGCCACTGACCCCACACAAGCAAGGAACTTGTCCTTTCCTACTTGCTGGCCTAGGCCTTGTGATCTGAATAGCAATAATAATATTAGGATATAAGCTGGTGCTAATTTTATGAAGTACCAAAATTTTATGTGCTCAAATTCAATGAACTGGTGTGAGTGGCCAAATTAATACGGATAAGCTTTTGGTAACTCTTTCAAGACTTCATTGCATCATTTTATAGTTGATAAAGTGGCAATATGTATCTTTGTTCTTGATAGAATTAATTTTGTTGATTTCTTAGAAAATACAGAGCAGATGCTAAAATGTAACAAGGAGCAGAATCAAATTTTGTTACTTGTTTTGTCAATGTCTGTGGCTGTTTCTGTGATATAGATTTGTTGTGCATATACTTAGCATGTATAATGCCAGAGGTATACATGGGTATGTCTTTTGTTTAAAGTGTAAGCCTGTTCATTTCTATGTAGTAACATGAAGCACCCATTTCTGCTGCAGTTCCAATGTCGTGGGGGAAGAAATGAAAATATATTGAGCATTTATTTTGAGCTCGCTCTCCCTCCTCCCCTGTCTCTCTCAGACTCTCTCTTTCTCTGACTCTCCCTCTGTCTCCCTTGCACGCTTTCTCTCTCCCCTGTGCTGTCTCTCTCTCCCCACCCCCCTCCCCTATCTCGATCACTTGCTTTGGTACAGGAACATGAAATCAGGACCTTGCACTTACCAGGCAGGTGCAGCACTACTGAGCTACATCCCTGGCCCTTATTTTGAGCCCTCTTAATACTTAAACCTAACATTAATCTTCTTATCAGCTTTATTTATAATAGCCCCAAACTGGAAAGAATCTGAATGCCCATCAGTACATAAATAAAGGGATATGTTTTAGAATACTCATAAAGTCCCAAATAACATAGCTATAAAAAGGATGGAGCTGCATGAGTGGATCTTACAAGGTCGGAAGAATGGTAGCTGGAAGCCAGCAGACCACTTTTTTCTTGTTGCTGAGACAACATATCCTGCATCCAAAGTGGAAGAGACTCACAGATTGTAGAGGTTTCAGTCCATAATCAGCCGACTCCCAAACCTGGTGGCAGAAGGACAACAGGTCCTGTCAGTGAAAGCAGCAAAAGCAGCAAGGGCCTTGACAATGTCTTTCTGCTCCTTTTGTCTTATTCAGCAGAGCAGGATAGGGGCCATGCCAAACCAGTCACTTATGTGTAGTGGTTAGTGATCACATGCCCTTCATTTCAGCATCAAACCTTCTAGATTTAGACACCTTTGAAAAAGACTGACTGAAGTTTTGGGGACATCTAGACACAAGCCACAGTATATGCCTTAATTTTTTAAAAAAAACTTTTGTGTTGCTGAGGATGGAACTCAGGACCTTTACACTGATCTGCACCCCAAACTGCACTTAGTTTTTTACGTTAAGGAAAGTCTCACTGAGTTGTCCAAGCTGGGCTTGAACTGGGGATCCTCTTGTCTTAGCCTCCCACAGTGCTGGGATTACGGGTGTGTGCTGCCACACCTAATTTGTTCCTTGATTTTTAAAAAAATCATGCTTTTGTCTCAGTTATAGCCATGTTAATGCAATGAATTTAGACATAGCTTTCTTACAGACAAAGGACTTGTTGTGTATCCAGGAATAGTACATAGAGAGGGGGAAAAAATGCACCCTGCTGTAAAGCGGTGTCAAATACAATTGAAGTTCAGTATGCTCACCAGCTTCCCACGATTCTACAGCTATCCCAAAACAGAATCCACATGAGCCTGAGTTAACTGTGGAGTCTATTTTAAGATTCATGTAAATCTAGATTGTTCATAGCAGCACCGTTCATAATAGCAAAATATTGGGAATAGTCCATATGTCCATCAGCAGGTGCATGGATAAAGATAATGTGATATTTATGCGCAATGAAATACTAGTCTGCCCTGTGGGAAGGTAATGTGAATCATTTCCAGGAAAATAGGTGTATGTCGTGACCATGGTATTAGTGAAAAAAAAATCAGACACACATGCTTAAACACCATATGATTTCTCATATAAGAAACTTAAAATACAAATAGAGAACAAAATAGGAGATAAGAAACAGAAAGTAGGAAGGTAGAACTTTCAAGTGGGAAGCAGATAGAGGGAAAGGGAAGCAAAGAAAGGATAATTAAGAAACGTGACAAACACGTACCAACTTCCCTCAAGGAGTGGGATTATGACATACTGAAAATATGTTGCAATAATGATAAGATACAAAGTAGAATGTTACATTTCTTATGAAAGAAGGAGGGCGCACTGGCCAGATGTGCCAGCTCGCCCACCCCAGGACACAGTGTCCCACTGTCAGACCACATGCAGTCCCAGCTCTGTGCCGAGCCCTGAGCGTCTTGGTCCCCGCTGCCACATGTACCTGTGTGGCCCATGGCCTGACATGCCAGCCCCGAAGCGGGGCTCTGCAGACCACAGCCATTTCTTGTTCTGCTTCTTTTGGGTTCTCTAGAGGAAAAAATCTTCTAAAAACTTTTATCCCTGAAATTAATTTTAGGTCAGTATTTCCTATACTTGACTCCCTAAAACCCCACGCTTTCTAGAGGTGATAGATAAAAACAACTTAGAAATGTGTCATTGAATTGGCTGTAATTGATGTATTTAGAAGTTTGTCTCCAAGGCTTGTGTTTTGTGATTAGAAAGTGCGTTACTAAGATCATATGTCAGTAGCTTGTATAATATATTAATGGTTTTCATTTTGGAAATGGTAGATACTAAAAAGAAAAGATATAATGGAATAGAATAAAATAAAATTTATTTTAAAAATAAAGCCAAAAATAAAAAAAGAAGGAAGAAATTACTCTGTCCTATTCACTTCTCACCCTTGCCAGAGTGGTGACAAAGGAAGGAGACCCCGTGGGTTCTGAGGTGGTTGTTCCCTAGAGGTGGTCAGGTCACTCACATTGTCTTAATCCATCGAAGCTCAAGTACTTGTTCCATTATGAGTATGTTAGAATTAATATCTAGACCATTACTTAGGACACTTTATAATCTGTCTTCTAGCGTAGTTTTACAAGTTTCTTACATAATCTTCCCACTTTGATTTTAATTGCTAGTGTTCTCTGTTTTGGTTGTGTAAAATAAGATATTTAACTTAGCCTTAGTAGTAGCACTGACGTGCGTCCCAGCCTATCAGGATGGGAGCTGTCTGTCCCCCTGGTGCTCGGCTGCCTTCGCCTGGGTTCTGCCTAGTGGTTGCCGCAGGCTGCATTGTCTGTTGTGGTCTCAGTATCTCCTAGCGACACTTACACAGTATCTTTGCTCCAGCTGCTGAAATGCTGTTGTTAAGGCTTTGGTTGTTTGGTCATTGTCTTACTCTGTAAACTGGCAAATTATTCATTTTCGTAGACACATTTCTGTTGTTATCAAAGTGGAAGTAATACCCAAATTAAAACTGTGTCAGTATATCTAACAACAAGGACTTCACTGCTCTCTTGTGTAAGGTTGCCGTGCTAAGAGGGACATTAAGAGAGACATTTCCCAGGGATGGATGGAAAATAGCAACACACAGCACAGGCCATGCTACTGTCAGTGGTCTGTTCTGTTTCAGGATCTCATGCTTAGTATTCTCTTTAAGAACACGTATCTTTCATGTTGGAATCTGGCTAGAAGTTACCTCAGTCTTTAACTGCCCCCCCCCCCATTATATAGGTGGTTGTTATGTGGCAAATGTTGGAGAAGAGGACTGGGTAGAGTATGGTACTGCAGGTAGGGCTGCTGGGGCCTGTGAGGCGTGGTGCTGCGGGGGCTTAGGGGCTTGTTCTATGAGGGTGCCATGGGGTACAGCATAGAGTATGAAGAGCTGGTGCTGTATCCATATGAGGGAGAAACATTCAGATACTTCCCAACAGTGCTAGTGGAACTACTACAGATCACATGTATTTTTACTCGATTAATCATCTTTTAAAAGTTCACTTCCTTGGCTATATCCAACACATCGCTGTCTAATGGAGTATAGGATATGGAGGAAGTACCTTTCAAGGCTTGGATGCTAGAAAATAGTGCTCAAAATGGACATATTACTAAGAATTTCTCTACACAAAAGATGAAATTTTATGGGATTCTTAGTTGCAAATAATAATCAGATTTTTATGACTCTGAGCAAATTTAGTTGAAATAATGTGTAATTTAAGAGGGAACTGAGAAGTTGTGCTTGCTACTTTTTTGTACCCGAGGTACTGCTAGTCTCTTGTCAGTGTAAGGATTTGGAAATCTGTGCTGTGTCTTTAAACTTCGGAGTCCTCTGCTCAGTCGTGCGCAGTGCAACCAAACCTCAGCCTGGGAACCCTCTACCCCTGCCTGTGCCTCCACTCAGCACTATCTGTGCTTGGCTGCTGCCAAGTGATTAGCTCCTGCTCTTGTCAGTCATTTCTTTGTCCCGGCAGACTGTTTTGTCACTGTGGTGGGGCTCGGATGCTGGGGATTCTGCTTTGACAGAAGAATGCTTCTGCAAACTGTTCCTACGTGATCTGATGTAACTAAACTTGCTCTGGGAAGGAAATGTCTCGCTTCTGGTATGGGAAAAAAGGGAGAAGACATGAACCAGTTAATCATAAATACACTCTGGTAAATCCTTGTCAATTTCCCTTTCTATATAACTAGTCCTTTTATGGTGGTACTTTGTAAAATTTATGAAGGTAGAAGCATAGTGTTGATAGAATGCAAAATTGTATCACTGCAGAAAATATCTTTCTGTTGATCCTAAATATCTTCAAAAAAGTACATTAATAAGGGCATGCAATTTTGTAAAAGTATTTTTGAGTTTATCATTCTCATCAAGAAGACATCAAATCATAAGTGCTCCTTAAAGCTTGTATTTGGGCTTGCCTTTGTAAGAAAAGATTTAGAATTTTTCCTGCTTAAAAATGTAGGACAATAGAATAAATAACCTAATTTTGTTGACTAGATACTGTTATATTTATTAAAGTGTCTGAAAAATTGCCCTTCAGCCATCTGAGAAGAAAATTCCTAAAGTTATTCAAAAAGTTTTTGGGCACTTCTAACATAGAACTGGCTAACGTAGAACTTTAAAAAAAGTATTCTTACTAGGGAAGAGAGCAACTAGCCACACCATTTAAAATATTTAAAGTATAATGCATATTCGTTCTAAAATGTATTACCAACTGCTTTTCCTTTTGCTAATTTAGGATGATTTTTTTTTCTGACCATAACCTGTATTTTTATTGTAATTATGGATGAGCTGAATCAGGCCACATAGAAATTTTGAACCATCAGTGATTGGAAATGGCCCCAAAGTATATGCCATCTCTGAAATGCTAAGCATATCAATACCAGGCAGTAGCACTTGTTGTGATTATAATTTCACATTTTTGTTTATATGCCAACATGAGTACAAAAGGGATACATTTTAAAATTTTTTTGGTAGTATTACGGATTAGTAGTGGACACAGTTCTTTTGTTTGTTTTAAACCAAGAGTGATGTACCTATTTGTGTATTTTTTATTTAGCTTGAATACAGATTTTCATAAGTTTGCTAAGACCTCAGTACACTTTACTTCAAATAAATCAAAGTAGATTGTGGATGCTTCAAACTATGAGGTCAGTGTGGTGAGTGTGATGCACCCCTCATGGGCCCTGAGGCGCCATGGTCTGGAGGAGCTGGGGTGTGGTTTCCTGGGCAGTGCTTATCAGTGCTCATCGGCTTTGCCCATACATTTAGTGAGGGAGTATGTGTGTGTAATTTCATTGTACTTACACACTCTCCTTGAAAGAGCGGTGCTCTTCCCACTTTGAAGCTGAGGGAACTGAGGGATGTCACTGCACTTTGAAGGATGATCACTGTACTCCTGGGGGGTGTCACTGTACTTCGGGGGGTCGTCACTGCACTCCTGGGGGATGTCACTATACTGTTGGGGGATGGGCACTGTCCCTTTGAGGTCCTCAAGTGGAGAGGAAGAGGATCCTCAGCAAAGTTTGCTTTATCAAGCAGCCTTAGGGTTTTCCAGAGTGGTGCAATGTGTCCTGTTTGGGGAGCAACTTTGTTATTGGTGATCCAGGTGTTGCCTTTACTTTAGGAGCTCTAATGCAGAGAGGGACCTCAGAAAATGAGTTTTGAAAAAGTTTAAAGAGTTGCAGTTCTTCACATATACTTTCTGTAGTAGATATTCATAGGAAGTTAAGTATTTATGTACGATTTATTATAAATAAAATATTTGCTGTATTTAATTGAAAAGATCTATATGTACATTTAATATGGAATTTGTTTTTGTATTTGAGTCAGTAGTTGAAGAGTGTATCTATTAGATATGCAAGTTATAAGATACGAATAACATTAGTGTCCTTCAATCTATGTTCATTGTAAGAATCAGCATCACAGATAGAGGTACATCTGCCTGTTCTCTCTAATTGATAATCACTTCCCTCAGTTTCGTGTTTATGCTTTCCTTGTATTTTAAAGAAAATAGTAAATTGTACTGTTCAGAGTAGTTTTATGTGAATAGAAAAATTAAATTGAGATACAGAGTTCCCTTTACCCTCTTTCTTCTTAAATTGCCCCCATACTTAGATGTGGCGCTTCTACTTATTATCACTCAACATCTATAGTTAGCATCCGGTTCCCTTCTTTGTGTTATATATTCTATGGGATTTGCATCTCTAGCTACAGGGTCATATATAATTTTGCTACTCTAACAATTCCCTGTGCTACTCTTACTGATCCTTTATTTGTCCCCCTGAACAACTGGACCCCTAGTATTTTTTAGTCTTTGTAGAATTTTGCTTTTTTGAGAGTGTCATACAGTTGGAAGTGTATAGTATCGGCCTTTTCAGATTGGCTTTGTTCACGTGGTCATGTGCACTTAAGATCCCTCCTGTAGTGGTGGCTCAGAGACTCATTTCTTCTTATGGCCAAGTCATACTCCATTCTCTTATTCTGTCAGTTCACCTACTGAAGGGTGTTGTCATGGTTGTTCTGCATTTTGCCACGTAAGAATAAAAGTGTCACAGGCTTTCACCTGTAGACTTTGTGTGAATATAACTGTTCAACTCTTTTAGGGAATTACCAAGTGGTTCACTTCCTGGATCATCAGGGAAGAGTCTACTTAGTTTTATAAGAAACTGATGAAATGTCTTCCAGAAGTAGTGGTAGCATTTTTATTATCCCAACCAACAGCAAATCAAAGTCCCTTTCGGTGTTTGCCATTCTAGTAGGTGTACAGTGGCATACCTTGCCCTTCCCTGCTGACTAATGGCATTGCCATCTCCAAGTCTCCTTTAGTGAGTTGTTTGTTCTGATCTTTTACCTGTGTTTTAGCTGGGTCATTTGATTTCTTAATGGCAAATTTTAAGAATTCATTTATTTTGGATATAAACACTTTATCAGATATATATGACAGGTATTATATATAAATATTGCAAAGATGTTCTCTCATTCTTTGGCTTATCTTCCCATTCTCATGACTGTGTCTTCTACATAGCAGAAGTTTTTACTGTTAATAAACAAACTAGCATCTTACCTTTCTTTCATGATCATGTTTTCATTGTTTCATCTAGAAGTACAACTTTAAACCCAGGGTTGCCTAGTCTTTTGTCATATATTATCTTCAAAAAGTTTTAAAGTTTTGTCTTTTGGGACTTGATTTTTGTGAAAACCATAAAGATTTATGTGTATATTTTTTCCCATGCTTTACCTACTCAGCACTTTGGAAAAAAGACCATCTTTGCTCCATTGACTGGTCTTTGCTTCTTTCTCAAAAATCAGTTCAGTATATTTGTGTACATCTATTTCTAGCTGGTCTATTTTGTTCCATTTACCCAGTTGTCATTTCTTTTGCCAAAACCAGTCTTGATTACTGTAGGTTTATAGTAAGACTTGAGGTTGAAAAGTGTCAATCTTCCAACTTTTTTTTTATTATTTTATTTATTATTTTTTATTATTGTGTTGCCTACTCTGAGTCTTTCATTATAAACTTTTCCTGGAAACTATTTTCTGTAGCTTTAGAAACTATTTACCTGTAGCTACAGAATCACTTGGTGGAATTAATTGGAATTGTGTTGAATTTGTAGATCAAGTGGAAAGAACTGACGCTTGACCATATTAAGCCTTATGGTCCATGAACATAGAATACATTTATTTGTTAACTATAGTTAACAGTATTGCACCTTTCTTCATTAAGGTGTTTTAAATATATTTCATTAGACTTACACATAAGTATTTCATTAATTTGGTACCAAAATAAACAGTATTATTTATAATTTTAAATTCCAGGTTCTTATTGAGAAGTAATCATTTTTTGTACATTAATCTTATATCCTGCAAACTGTTTCAGTCTATTCCAATATAGTTTGGTGGATTACTTGGAATTTCTGTATTGGCACTGATATTATCTGCTAACAAAGGCAATTTTCTTTCTTTCTTCTCTGTATTTTTTTTTTTTTTTCCTGTCTTACTGCATGACATGGGACTTCCTGGAAAATGTTTAATAGGAGTGGGTGAATATCTCATTTTTACCTTGCACCCAGTCTTAGAGGGAAAGAAATGTTGTTTTTGAAGATTGTGATATTTGATAGTGGGGATTTTTGTACATGTTCTTTATAAGGTTGAGAGAATTCTCCATGCCTGGATTACTGAGTATGTATCATAAATGAGAATTAAATTTCGATTTGTGCTTTTCCTGCACTTATTAATGTTACCACATGAATTTTATTCTTTAGCTTCTTGGTGTAATGTATTATAACAGTTGAATTTCAAATATTGAACCTCACCTGCATTCTTGAATAAGAACTTTGTGGGCATTGTATATAATTCTTTTTATACATTGTTTCATTCAATTTGCTGATCTTTTTGAGGATTTGTGAGTGTATGATGAGAGATAATCTGTATTTTCTCCTTCCTTGTAATGTTTTCATTTGTTTATTTTTAATGAGGGTAATGCTGGCTTCACAGAACAATTTACTAATACTTTGTTGAGGATTTGTGTATTTTCATGAGAGATAATGATATGTAGTTTTACTTTCTTGTAATGTCTTTATTTGTTTTTTTATTAGGGTAATGCTGGCCTCACAGAATGAGTTAGTAAGTATTCCCTCTGCTTCTATTTTCTACAAGAGATGATGGAGAATTAGTATTTCTTCCTTTAATGTTTGATATTTATCAGTGAATTCATCTGGTAGTTATTTTTCTGTTCTGAAAGGATATTGACTATTGATTCAATTTATTTAGTCGACATAGGCCTAATCAGATGATCGGTTTCTTCTTGTGATTTTTGGGGACTTGTGCTCTTTAGGAGTTGATCTTCCATTCTTTTCTGCCTTCTCTGTGAACTTACATAATTGTGCACTTCATTAACATATCAATTAAACTTTGATTATTTTTGAATATTTTTCTTAGTATTTGTCCTAGTGTTTGCAATACATTCTTTTTTTAAATTATAGTTTACATTAAGGTTTCTCTTTTCTTACCTTATTTTTCACCATAGAAAATCATTTATTCTAACATTTCTTTTTAATACATCTGTTTTCGTAAAGATATGGTGTACCATATAACATGCAGCAAGTTTCTTTATTATTTTTAAATTCTTTATTATTTTTTCTTCCTTTATTTTTGGTGGCACTGGGATTGAGCCTGGGCCTCATGCATGCTAGGCAGTTCTCCACCACTGAGTTCCATGGCAAACTCTGATACTCACACATGAAGTCTTATCTCCCTGCAGATCCAAGGAGAAAGATACTGTCAGTCTAGTACTAGGTTATTTTTCCTTTTTAACTGGTATAATACCCTGGTATTTCTGTATCCTCAGTGAAATTCCCTTCAGTTTTGTTATTTAGAAAACCTGCAGTTAATGAGCATCTTTATATCACTTCCTGACAGCAGCAGAAGACTGGTGACCCTGCTGCCCATCATCCATCCCTCTTCTCCACCGGATGCTATTGTGCTCTGTGTTCATTCTGTTCTTTTAACATAGCACAGATGATGCTCTGTTGTTTTATTCAGTGTTTGCTTGGATTACATAAACTGTGACCATTGCAGATATTTATTTGCTTTCTTCTTTATATTCAGACCATTCTTTTGTGATTATTTCTCTTCTTCCTGGTATATATATTCTTAGAAATTCTTCTGTGAAGAGTTCTGAGGTTAGCACTTCTAGTTTCCGTTTGTCTGAAAATGTAGTCACCCTCCATGTCTTTGAGTGTCACGTTTGCAGATCCTACCAACAGTATATTGAAAACAGAAAAAAAAAAAAATTGTTTCTATGTGAATTTTATGAATGTTAGTTCTGTGAAGAAGGCTGTTGGTATTTTGACAGGAATTGCATTAAATCTATATATAATTTTTAGTAATAGGTTATATATTTATATCATCGTCAGCAAAAAGAAAATAAATAAGCATTTAAATCTCAGATTTCAAGTTGCACTACAAAGGTACAATCATAAAAACTGCATTTTTAGAACAAAAATAGACATTACACCAGTGGAATAGAATACATGAAATAGAGACAGCCCCGCACACTTCGGGCCTGACCTGAAGGGCAAAAACAAAATACTAAGAAGGATAACCTCTAACAAATAGTACTGGCAAAATTGATGTCCAGGTGCAGTAGAGTGAATCTAGACCCATCTCCTCTCACCCTGCACAGAAGTCTAATCAAAATCAAGCAAAGACCTACAAGTAAAAACAAATACTAAGTCTTCTGGAGGCTAAAATAGTTAACACACCCAAAGACAAAGGCATAAGTAAGGACATCCTGAACAGATCGGGTTGCACAAGAAATAATTCCAAGAATGAATAAATAAACTTTTATATCAAAATAAAATCATCTTCAGAGCAAAGGAAACAACCAACAGAGTGAAGAGACAACCTACAAAATGAGGGAAACAATTTTACCAGCTACTCCTCTGATAGAAGACAAATTTCTAGAATATATAAAGAGTTCAAAAAAATTAAGACTACCCACCTAGAAGACCCAGTCAAAAAAATGGGCAGTTGAAATGAACATACGCTTTTAAAGGAAGCAGTACAAATGGCTGATAAGTGCATTTGAAGAACTGCTTGGTGTCTTTGCCCAGAAGAGAAATGCAAACTGAATCAATATTGAGATCCATCTACTCCAATAAGAATGGTTGTCATTAAAGACTCAAAAAAGCAACAAACCAGGGAGGATATGAGAAACCCAGCAACACATTTTCATTGTTGGTAGGAATATAACCTAGTACAGCCACCATGGAAATCAGCCTGAAGATTCTACAAAAAACAAAACAGAAAATCCCATTTGCCCCAGCTACACCTTTCCTGATCTTCCTCAAAGAATTAGACATTGTATTATGGAGTAATGTACACAGCCCTGTTTATAGCAGAGCAGTTCATAGTAGTTAAATTACAGAAACAGCCTTGGTGCCCATCAACAGATAAACAGATCATGAAAATATGATTCGTATATGTATGAGCCATACAGGATAAATTTATAGGAAAATGAATGGATCTTGAGATGAATGTTTAATGAAGTAAGTCAGGTAGTGGAATTTAAGTATCATTTGGCCTCTCATATATGAGAAACCCCAAATATAACTCATTTAAAAAGGCAAGTAAAGGAGAAATGGTAGGAAACAGAGAGGCTCGCATTTGGGAGATGAAGAAGGGGACCTGGGAAAGGGGAATAGCATAAGTCAGGCAAGGCAAGGTTTAAAAACTAACCAAGATATTGTATATATGAATTAATTCCCCAAAACAAGTGTAGCTATTTTATAGCGTAAACATACTCTAACAAATACATGAAATAAATTTTAAATGGTCAGTACTAATTATGTACAGGCATGTTTTATCATTATTCCTAATCAAAGCAGTACCCTTTACAGAGAATTGATAATTGTACTGAGTATTATAAGTAATCTAGATGGTGACATATATGAGAAGATGTGAATAGACTTTTTACAAATATTACACCACTTTATCTCAGGAAGCTGAACACCTGCATTTTGTGCTGCACAAGATCGTGGACCTAGCTCCTCATAGTCACTGACGGAGACAGGTGCATTTTTATTTCTCTCATCTTGTAAAATATTTTGCTTGAATAAACAGTTCCAAGTTAACTGTTTTATTTCTGCCACAGGGTATTCTGTGTTTTGTGATCTTTGACTGTTTTCCACCCTCAGCTCCTGTTTGCTAAAGTGATATTTCAGACTGGGTTAAGGCAGGTGTCTGTGTGGGTCTTTACTCATTGTGAGCAGGCCTACTTCCTGCTCAGTTAAGATTCGGAAGCTTGTTCTGTCGTTATAGTTAAGGGTATATCTTTAAGTACTGTACGAAGCAGTTTACTCAGCATGTTGTTTGTATATTTCTTCTGTAGGGCACAGCGTGCTTCCAGAATCTATAGATTCTTGTCTTAATTCTGGAAAATCCTCAAGTATTTGCTTAGATGCTTTCCTCTTGCTGAGACCTGATGGAACCCATTGAAAGTCCATCTTCTTATGTACAAGTCTTCCATTCTCTTGTTTTGATTGTCTCCTTGTTGTCAGTAGTTATCATAGGCAATTTCAGCTATGTTTCTTACTTGGCTGAGTCACCAGGAAGCTTTTAATTTGTTGACTTTTTATAAATATTTTCAACAGTTAGTATTCCATAAAAGCCTTATTTGGTTACTTTCCAGAAGTACTTTTCATTTTTTAATCTTGTTTGCTTAGGTTTTTTTTTTAGCATTTTGCACACAGTTTGTGTTTGCTACTGTGAGCCCTCAGCTGGCTCAGTGGTCCAGACCCTCATGCTGGGTGCTGTAAAGTGAGGGCACTGCAGAGGCCTGAGCACTGCGGTCTGCGTTGTAGAGCCTACCTGGGTCCCTTGATTGGACAGCCATGCTGTGTCTGCTCACATATCCTCCCGTAACTGCGACTCACGTGTGCTGTTGAGTTCCCACATTTATTTTTTGAATGATGTAAGTAGATGCTGTATATATTTGTTAACGTCAGTAATAAAAGTAGTGGAAAAATAAAGCATCAATGAAAAAGGTCAGTACTTTAAAATCATTGAATATCAGTTTTAAAACTTTATGATATCCTTTTAAATTTTAACTAATGCAAAAGATGTTTCACAGAAACCTCATTAAGTTGGTATATAAATTTACATTCATTTATCAAAAGACAAATAGATCCAAAGGATTCATTGTTGAGAAAAAAATTCTTACTTTTTTATCTCAAAGCTATGTTGTTCTTCAACTTATTTAAAGTCCCAAGGAATTCAAGGTTGTGTATAGTACCAGCTCTTCTCCCCTGCTGTGCTTGGAGGCCCCAGAATACTACTTTTTTTGTGAGACTCACTTTTCATAGCCTTTGTTCAGGGAGCTAAGACAGTGTGTGCGTGTTGTAATGCAGTCGTTTTGATAATTGTAAGTTTCTCTCTGACTAGAAGAACCGTGACCAGGTCTGCTTTCTCCTGAAAATCTTTGAGTCATCTGCAATGTATTTTGTTAAGAAGTGATTTTTAAATGAGGAAGACTTGTCTAAATCAAGAATATACTAATATGTTCCATTTTTAATTAATTCCGCATTTAACTTTTGGTTCCTCTTTCAGTTTTGCTTTTCATTTATCTAATTTACAAGTTTTTATTTGCTCTTTTATAACTCTTTTATTATAGTTCCATGAATGGTTGTTTTCAAATTTAATTTTTGAAACATTAGTTTCATTTAGGTAAAATGGAGTTAAGGTTTATCGTAGTCCAGGCATTATTTTGTACTAAAAACTGCTATGGATGATGAAATGCAGACTTAGGTGCACTGAAACTTATAATTTCTCCTTTTTTCACATATGTTTGGAATACCACAGTTAAGTCTAAGTAATGATGATCAATAGCATTTTTCTTCCTACCACGTTTTACCAATATTATGTAAACACTGGCATAATCACAAGTACCTATGAGACTCTCCCTAGTTTGCAAGGCAAGCAGAGGAAGGGGACAGGGACCTTGGCTTGTATAGGGTTCCACTGGAGCATCCAGAAGGACACTTCAGTCTAGGACGGCCCTGAGCACCCTGTCTCCCGGGTGAGGTGCTGGGGTCCAGAGGTCTGCCCACAGCTGTGAATTGTCTTTACTATCTGGATTGCCATTGCTTGACCATGTGTAACAGATGGGTGGATGGTTCTGTGAGTCTGTGGAAACTTGCAGGAAAATAGCTGCCATGTGTGCAGTTCCTTTGTCAAAGGTAAAGACCAGGAGGGTGGTCCTCCATGCTGCAGGTGCGGGTCACAGCACAGTCCCATCCCACTAGGCATGTGGCCGAGCTTTGGTGGGGCTTTGGTCTCCTCAGAGTGTCCCCTGATAACTAGAAGAGTGAGTGGGATGTTCTGCAGAAGTGTGTCTGTTTGCCATCAGGCTTCATCTCTGGGCCCTGGACACAAAGCCTGAACATGCAGAGCAATTTATCAAGTATGCAAAATTTACTATAAAACTGAGTCAAGTTCTATTACATGTTCTAGAAATGTACATCTCTTTTACCCATATTTTTGAAAGGTGGAAGTATATTTTTGTACTCATTTTCACATCTTTTATTTTCTTCTTCAATTGAAACTTTCTTATGACAGTTTTCTGTATCTTCATTCATGAAAATGGGCAGTTGTTTTTTAAGTACTAGAAAAACTACAATTTAAAAAATATTAACGAGCAGGTGGATTTGTGACATTAAAGCAACCGTCTTTCTCGTGGTATAAGCTTAGACTCCCAGTGCTGCTCACCGTGCTTTGTGAACTGCTATACTTGATACATAGACAGACTGTCCCTGGTCCAGTTTGTGAGCCGAGTGTCTAATAAAGTGCATGAAGGTTTACTTCTAAACAGATGAAAGAATAGGATTCGCTGGAAAGGTAGAAGGAATGCGGAGGAATAGATTTGAGAATTCTTTCCTAAGAAACTTGATTAGATTGAAAACTATAGGAAAAAAATATATATATATGATTGGCCAATAAATATTTTATAGAGACTTGATGATTTTTTCATTTTTAGTCCTTGGTAGTTCTTTATTAAAAATTCTGTTTTTAAGTGAAAGGTCTTTATTATTTTTATCTACTGCTGAAAATTACTTGAGATCAACCATTCAAGATATTTTAATCTCAAAACTGAAGTATTTTAATGCTAAAAATAAATAAAGTTCTCCAGCCACTGTTCTTTAATCCTTAGAATAATTGGTAAAGAGTGATCAAGTAAAAATATGTTAACAGCAGCTGTCCTTGTCAGAATGCTGGGCACTCTGCTGACCATTTCCCCATGTAATTAACATTCAGCTCTATCTGCATCTATTCATGTAACTTCTGTCCCAGATCCCACCACAGGAGCACAAAACCCCTGGATGCGGAGATGAGTCCAGATATCTATGCTCAGCATAAGTCAGTGTCTTCCAGTGGCCAGAGTGGAAGTCTGTCCTGCCTGTTTTCCTTTTTCTGTTGTCCTTATAGCTCTCAACAAGCTATGCACAATTGGCTAGAACAAGAATCTAAAAAGCCATCCGTGATGGGGGTCTGAACTCTCTGGCTTAGCTGTCTCAGGGCTACTTGGGACCGCAGCCTCCACATACTACAAGGGGCAGTGCCTTCACTCCAGGAGACCTATGCGTGTTTGTCATACCTTAATTTATTGTATTAAGCTAACAGTTTTGTAATTATGTCACCATCTGAAAAAGCTGTAGCTGTTGTGTCAACCTGAGAAAACTTGTGGGTTTTTGTGTGTGGGGGTTTTCTGTCCATACTGATCTGTCATATGTTGGTTGCAGATTCAGCATAGAGCAAGAGAGTGACCCAGGCATATATGAGAGATAGAGCATTCTTAGGGAGTTAAGCTTCAGCAGTGTTGTTAAGTGCTAATCATAAATAATGAAAAAGCAAAAGCGAGAAAAATACCTAAAGAAAAATGTAGACATGCCTGAGAAGAAACTGGGGATTAGGCATGCTTTTGGAAATTTAAATTTCAACTTTCTGAGCTTACTGTTTTCAGTGTATTTCTTATCTCTTGCTTCCCCTGTTCCCCTTTTCCTCTCTGTAGAGAGATAGGTATGTTCATGCCTGGAAGAAGTTCTCCTAGCATGGCCATTAGGGTGTAATGGCTGAGCTCAGTTGGTTTGAAGAGATAGTTAAACCACCACCATCTTTGTGAACTGTAAGACCAGTAGATTTTAGCTGTTCTCTTGACCTTAGTAAAGCACATTATAGTTTACAGTGTTTGCTGTATAAAAACCGCAGCGTCTGTTATGTCAAGTCCAGTCTACACGAAGTATCCGACTTGAAGTGTTTCTGATTTGTTGGATGTAGTGGTGAACTCATTCTCGTGTGTTTTTCACTAGTTTGATGGATATATCTTGACTTTTCAGCATGGAGTGGGAAAAGAATTCCTGATTACAGTTCTTTCCCCATTTAAATTTCTTCTTTTTTCTTTTCTCTTTGCTCTCTTTTCTCTCCCGCCCTCTCTCCCTGCTCACTTTGTCTTTGTTTTGGGATATTTTCTCAACTGTCAGCGGAATTATTGTCTTCCTGTCTCCAATTCAGGTAGTGTCAGTGGCTGAGTATCACCGCAGGATCGATGCTTTAAATACTGAAGAACTGCGCACTCTCTGCAGACGGCTCCAGGTGCCCTCCATAGTTCACCCTCCGGAGATTAAGTACTCCCTGCTTTAGTGTCTTGGTCAGGGCAAATCCCATCTGGAAGGATCTGTTCTGACTCCAGCACTAAAGTAACCCATCTGAAAATTCTCTTTGTATTGAAGAATACAATACTGCTTTGGAGAGTTGTAGGATTATCTTTTCTGTCATCTTTTCATTTGAAAAGTATTTTGAATAATTTTCTACCACTTTAGAACTATTCTCAAAACTGTATTTCCTTGAGTGATGAGTTTTCGTTTAACACTGCAAATGTCTTAGATTTGAGATTTACTGTGAAACAGAATCTGAAAAATGTGGGTTTATGGAAAAATTTTTAAATTTAATGGACAGAAAGGCATAAATATTTTTCTCTTGTTTAAGGTGATTTCAGTTGTATAACTCCACACTGCATGTCGTAAGTTTTTTGTTGTTGAGGCATTTGTAATTGGCGCTAGAAATACTCTGGAGTACTATCAGTTAGGCACCAAAATGAGATAAATTATTTAAAATCGCATGAAATAATCTTCATGATTTTATTTTTACAAAATAAGGAAGATATACAACTGAAAACTCATTTTCAGTGTGTGTAGTAAGGTATGTGTTCATGGCTCTGCTACTTCTGCTGGGGATTTCTCTTTTCTTTTTATGCTACCTTGGGTTTCTTTTTCTTTAAACTTTCACATCACTGATGATGTGAACACGTTCACATTTAGCTTCTCATCATACATAGTGCTGTTATATGGCATGTACTTGTTGAAGACAAGCGCTGCTCAGGTCTGGTGAGAGATGCCAGAGGACAGAGTGACCCTGCAGCTCCATTCCTGTATGGAGTCAGCTGCATTTTAGTGATCTGCTCCAGAGAATTCTATGTATTTTCCAATTTTATCAGTAATAGTTGTTTCATATATATCTTTTATGTTCTAGTGTTTACATATTAAAAATAACATAAATTAAGTATTAATAACAGACTATATAGTAGTAAGTTTTTAAAAATTAATCAACATTTTTAACATTCAAGTTAACATTTTATTTTAAGAAAATATCAAGCAAAGCATGAGATTGATCTAATTTTTTTTAAGTGAACAAATTAACTCAAAATTTATTTTTTGGTTTAACTAGAAAAAATGAAGTGTTTAAAAAGTTAACAGCTGAAGGCATTTTTTTTTAAATGCCAACTTTTTCAATGAAGCAAATAAGTAGAGACATACACACCAAGGAGAAGAAAATGGCATGCGTTTTATTTTACTATTCTCTAAACTTTCGCTTCCCAGGAAATTTTCATAATTGTTTTTGACCAATGTTAAGTTTAGCATGAAAAAATAATCCTGCATTTTTAAGTAGCAGTTAATTAAAAGCCAGCTAGCTGCTCATTTTCAAATTTCAAGGGCCAAGTTTTGCATGGAACTGTCTTCCACTGCACAGCAATATGGGGACCAGGCTCCTTCGTGCAAATAAACTCTGGTGACTGGTGAATTCATTAGCGGTTCTTCATCACATAGTGGATGAGGGAAGTGGCTGAGGTCTTTCTCTCTATTGGACACACCTGGGGAGCAGGTAGGGCATCAGAGCCTCATAAAGCCCTAAGCCAAAGCTTCAGCCACCTGCTCTGAGATATGACTGAAACTCTGGAGAGCTTGTCCTGACCACGTGGTAATGCCTTGTTCTCGTTTCCTTCTCAGATCACCACCAGAGAAGACATCAGCTCAAAGCAGGCTGCTCCCTCGAAAGCAGAGCTGGAATCTGAATCTTTCCGACCCAACCTCAGCGACCCCAGTGAGCTCCTGCTGCCAGACCAGATTGAGAAGGTATGACTGTCCACACCCATGCCTGTTGAGCTTGTATGGGGCTGCTGCTGCTGCTGCTCTGGCCTGAAGAGGAAGACAGTAAAACAGCTCCTGGTGCTGACAGAACGGGGGGGGAGTTGGCCAGGAGCAATGCTGAAAGAGTGACCCATCGCATCCCCTGTGCTCCCTTATATGGTCTTGACAGCAGTCAGAGAGAGAGTTGGGAGCTATGAGTGTGTGGATCTGTATAAGTGAAGAAATTGTTGACATAGATTAAGTAACTGGTGCTTGATTTCTAACTCTGATTATCTAGCTCTAGAGCCCAGTGTCGGCGAAGCATTTCATAATCAGTACCATCCAGTACTGCACTGCTTTAGCGCCAAGGCTACAAGCAAAACTTAGCATTTTCTTACCACTGGTTCTTCATGATTCTTTCCAGGTCACCACCTAATATTTTATGCCTACAAGTATCTGATTAACTTTCAAGCTTCTGAGGATCTTGGAGAATGATAAGCCTCTGGTTTTTCTTTTTGTGGCCTACATTTTCTAAGTGCAATTAAGCTCTAACTCTTATTAGTCTCCTGTATACTGATAATAAGCTATCAAGTAAAAGCAGGTATTTCTTTCCCTAAGCTCACCAAGCATCTTCCACCAAGAACCATTGGCTACCCGTGGACCCTGGTCTATGGGACAGGCAAGCACGGCACCAGCCTGAAGACTCTCTACCGGACTATGACAGGTCTGGACACCCCAGTGCTGCTGGTGATCAAAGACAGTGACGGCCAGGTAGGGGCACTGACTGACAGACACCGCATTGCTAGGGGTCTCAGGGAAAGTAAGCACCTTTTCTAATTTCAGATTTCTAATCTAGCATCTTTTTCTCAGAGAAATTACTGCAATGGCACATTATGTTGTGTAACCGATAATTAGCAAAGTTTCTGCTGAGTGGAATGGAGGATAAATAGAACAATATAAATATGCATAATTAAGAGTTTTGTCTTCACAGAGATTGTGATATGGTAGAAAAGAGCATTTCATTATAATAATATCGTAGAAAAATACACTATGTACAGTAAGATCCCAGAAAATGTTAAAGCAGGGTTTTTAAGAGTTACTCGTATCACTGAGATTCTTAGGAATGTTAGGGACTAAGTCATGGAGCTCAGGAAGAGCTCGGATAGACAAAGATAACAGCTGTTGTGGTGGCACAGGCCTGTGTCCTCACACTTTGAGATGCTGAGAGGATGGCAAATTCAAGCCCATCCTGGTCAATTTAGTGAGGTTCTATCTCAAGTTAAAAACTAAGACATTTTGGCCTAGGTAACTCAGTGCAAAGACCATGGGTTCAATTTCCAGTACTATTAAGGAAAAGCTGGATTGTTTAACAGAAAGCACAGAACCACATTTAAGAGAGAAATGGTATTTTTTCCCAGCATGGTTAAGTTCAGATTAGGTACCAGCACTGAGAGGAGAATGAGAAATGAAATAGTAGTGTTAATTAAAACACATCACCGATTATACTAGTAGCTTTAGTGTCTTGAGGTGAGCTTCCTTACGCAAGTTTGTGCACTCAGGAAAAGACCCTGTACAATGGCACGAATGCCTTCCTTCTACGGTCATGGCACAGGAAGGCTATAAGTGTGGTCCTAAATTAAAATCTCCCAGAGGTGAGGCGCGCCCTAAGGTTCTGCTTACAGACTCCATGAGTGGGCAGGCTGTCTGCGTGGTGTTGGTCTCCTCCTTTGGGAGGTGGCTGCTGCTGGAAGAGGCACACAGAACTTCTCAAATTTCTCACAGGGTTCTATGTCGGATCTGCATGTCACAAGGGGCTTAGCTTCGTGATGATTCCAGAGTGACCATGTGTTTGTATTCCACGAACTTCCTGTATATGTGGATTAACATTTCAGGCAGTCCTAAGTGTGAAGAAAGAATGTCAGCAGGGAAGGGGATTGTAGAGACCACTGGCCAGCCTCTGCTCCTCCCCTGTGACGTGGGCCTGTGGGCCAGGCACTGACGTGGTGCGTCCCGTTGTCTCTTGTGCCATCACTTCTGACACTGGGCTGGCTGCCTGCTATGCGCCTGTGTCCCAGACGTGGCATGAGGCTGAAGGGCCAACAGCCCAAACCAGAGCCTGCCTTTGGGAGAGAGAGTAGCCTGTATTTTAGTACTAGAATGTTTACTTGGACTGGAGGATTTTTGCTTTCCTAAGCACTGCAACAGAATGTTATCCTCACTGTATATATACTGTCCATGTAATTCCTCCGGAAATGTATTTGCCACTTTTTAAATTGTCTATTTAATTGTTACAATAAATATTTTTTTAGATTTCAAAGTTAGGAAACATCTATTTTCTCCATTAAGAAGCTAATGTGGCTGGGCGTGGTGGCTCACACTTGTAATCCCAGCACTGGGGAGGCAGAGGCAGGAGGATTGCTGTGATGTGAGTTTGAGGCTGAGCTCAGGGCCAGCCTGAACCACAAAGCGAGACCCTGTCTCAAAAAAACCTAAAAAAAAGAAGCTAATGTGCTTTTCATTTGATAAGAAGGTGAATAATACAACATTTGTCTCTTTTCAAGTTCAAGTACATGACAGTATTCCAGATTTCAGTTGTTCTGCGTTTGACTTGAGCATAAATGATGAGAACAGTTAATAAAAGAAATTAAAAACTGTGTCTTGGAACCTGTCTCTGTAACCCCCAGGTGTTCGGTGCATTAGCATCAGAGCCCTTCAAAGTGAGTGATGGCTTCTATGGGACTGGAGAGACCTTTGTATTCACTTTCTGTCCAGAATTTGAGGTGAGGACCACTGTCTGTCTATTTAGAGAGATGACTTGGTAAAGAAGTCATGTACTTTGCTTCATGATCACATAGTTCAAAGGTCAGATTTTCTCTCAGAGATGAAATTATACTTTAATTTTGAGAAATAAAAGAATGTATTCTTTATCAGTAATATGCAGACCATGAGGGGTCTGATAGCACAGCAAGGGTTCTCTGACCTGGCCCCCCCAGTTCCCCAGTGGTCTCCACTCCCTCTGTGATACATACCAAGTGAGATACTCGAAAGATCGTCATTGCTGTAGACTTCTGAGCTTCTCTGTTACTATCATAACTGTGATAAAATAGTTAATTAAATGACATTTACTGTTAAAGTACCATTGTTAAAAGGAAGTTTTATTGAAAGCTGTACTGTTTTTGAAAAATGTTGAAGTTCTACATATTGCTGTAATATTAGGTTTAGGTACAATACACAAAAGACTTGAAAAATACTTAAGAATATTAATGGTTAGTTCTGTCCTCAGATTTTTGTTATTGAATTATTTATTAGTACATTTTATATACACATCATGATCACACTCAGCACTGGGAATTTGTACTAGTATATGACATGAGTTAATTCTCATTTTTACCCATTCCCCTGCCCACCCTACAATCCCCCTACTCGTATGTATATGGATAGATAGATAGATAGATTTATATCTATATATATAGATATTTATTAATATATATCTATATATATGCTTTCTTTTTTTTAAAGATCATATTTTTTCTTTCCCCTCATTACTTTCCTCTACCCCTTTCTCTTTAAATATTTTCTATTTCATAATATTTATCATACATTCTAGAACTCATTTACATCTTCTGATTCTCATACCAGATAAAAGATGGTATTTGCATATCTGTGACCTATTTATTGTTTGTGTCGTCAAGGTATGTCCATTTGAGTATAAATGACTCAAACGTATCATTCTTTATGGCAGAGCAATACTCCATTTTATAAAAAACAAATAAAAAAAAACACATCTTCTTTATCCAGTCTCCAGTTGACAGATTTCTAAATGTTTTTAATTTTTTACTTTTCAGAGAAATTGAAACTGAAAGTATAAATATACCTCATAAGTATGATTAATGTAAGAATGATAAATAGCAAGTCCATACCTGAAGCAAAGACCTTGGCCCCGTTTCGGAGGACTGGACATTTATAGTTAGTGTGTCTGCAGGCTGACTAATTGTGAGGAAGTGGAGCTGAGTAACCGCAGGACAGCATGTGCTTCAGACTTAGTCACACGAAGCTCAGAGCCCAGAGCACTGGGACCCTTCAGTGCTAAGCTTCTGGTGATGCTCAGGGTCGAGTTTGCAAATACTTGGGTTTGGGGGAACTAGCTGCTTAGTGACCATTGTCATAATGGTTTTTTCCCATTTGTATAGGTCTTTAAGTGGACGGGAGATAATATGTTTTTTATCAAAGGAGACATGGACTCACTAGCTTTTGGTGGTGGAGGGTAAGTCTCTTGAGCATTTCACCATAAGGTTTTTAAAATGTGTTTATTTTAATATCATACAAGTAGATGGTAATAAAGAAAATATTAAAGCTGTTCTATAAAAAATAATTTTCATGCAAAATTATTAGGGGATAACAGTAGTAAATGCACTGTGCATTATGATCTTTAAAGAATATATTTTCAGTTGCTGGTCTTTTTTGAAGAATCTTTGAGAACACATTTGGATCATTGATAAAATCAATTGTCCTTGAAAAATCCTGACATTAGAATCCAAATTTGTAGGTTATGGTAAAGGAAGCATAAGTATAAGAATATACCCAAGTATAATATTAGAAACTTGGGAAGGTATTTGTTTCTTCACGTTAAAATTCTATTTAGTTCATTCTCTTTAAATTAAAATGCCTCTTTTATTTTAAAGTATATTAGCTCCTTGAAGTTTGAAAAGAAACTACCTGGTTACCTCTGAACTTCTCAAATTTTCACATAAACATGGGAACTATTTTGATTAATATTTTAGAGAATAGTGGAGATATGTTTTCCTGAAAAAATGTTTAGTGATCCTGAATTGTCAGGGTTTTTCTCTCTCAGAGCAGCACAAATCAGCCCATTGGATTCTTTTGGCATTCCAGCCACCTGGAAGAACTGATTTCTTCTCTGTTCAGTTTCTGTGGGGGTGAATGGCAGCTTGTTCTGTTTCTAAGACTCAGCCACTCGCCAGGGCTCAGGGCACCAGCGCCTTCCTTGGTGCTGTTGGACACAGGAACGCTGGATGGTCTCTAGACTTGTGACCTTTTCATATCTTACAGTTAAGGACCTTAATTATAATGTTTTCAGGCCACAAAACTGTCTTGACCTATGAGATCTCTTACCATCCTAGGTGATTCTAACGAATTTTCTTGCAATTTTATTATAAACAGGTGTTTCTAAGACATAATCTTGGTGATTAAAAAGTAATGATGGTTATTGTAGCTTGTCAGTAATTTTTGATTTTTGGACTCAGCACATATGGCTTATGTGGTCCAGTCACACCTTTCTGGTAGGGTTAGAATATCCCTTGGCTCTCCTTAAGTGGTATTCTCACATGTGATTCTTACAGCTCCATGAAAGCTTCACAGATTCACAATTCACAAATTGTGATACAATTTGAAGATGATGTCTGCCGAACTGGATTTTGATTTATAACATGATTCCACCAAGCTGAAGGAACTATTGGATCATTTAATAAAAAGGCAAATTTCCCATCTTTTGGGAAAAAGTATACATTTAAAAAATTAGGGACTGAATGCTCCAGGATTCTAAGCAAGAACCTTCTGTCTTAGTCCTTTTTCCATTGCAGTACTCAAAGAGCTGGAGCTGGGTACTTTAAAAGAAGAGAGGTTTATTTACTGCACAGATCTGTTTAGGCTTGGGTGAGGGGCCACTACAGCTGCATCACAACATAGCAGAGAAGTAGGAGGGCAAACAGCTTTGTGCAGAAGAGATCACCTGACAAGACAGGAAGCCAGGGACTTGGGCACCAGGCTGGCTCTAACAGAGATCCTTTTCACTGGCACTACTCAGGTTCCTGTGGAAGCCTATCAGACTGTGCTTGGGGTGGTGCCCTACCTAGGGAGGAAACTGCTTCTGCTAGTCCTTCTTAAATGTTCCGCATCTCAACTTAGCTGCGCTTTTAGTGTGGACCACACTTTTAGTGCATGAGCCTTGGTGGGTTCACCCTCAAACTGTAGCACTTTCTGAAATCAGATCAACATGTGGTGGGCTTTCCATGGGTTGTGAAGTCACATGGCCTGCTTCAGATTCCAGCTGCATTATGCCACACATGAGACCTTGCACAAGTTTCTCACAGCCTAAACTTTCCACTGCTATAAATGCACACAGATATGTGCTTTTTTCACTGAAGTGTAGCTAGCTACTCTTTTTTTTTTTTTTTTTTTTTTTTGAGACAGGGTCTCCCTTTGTAGTTCAGGCTGGCCCTGAGCTCAGCCTCAAACTCACATCACAGCAATCCTCCTGCCTCTGCCTCCCGAGTGCTGGGATGACAGGCGTGAGCCACCACGCCCGGCACTGTGGTGTGTGATACTGATTTCTGCTGGGGGTGAGTCTCCACACCCAGTATAGTATGTGGTTTCCGGGGATTGAACCTGGGCACTTGCGCTTTCAAGACAGGCGCTGGAACCACTGAGCTATATCCCTGGCTGCTATTCATATTTTTAAAAGTCCTCCTCACCTCTGATATCTAACATGAAGTTTGGAGACTGAAATATCTCTGGACACTATGTGAATGAGCACTCCGTCATCCTGAGTGACAGGCTAAGAGAAGATCCCCTCTCCTAAAAGAGCATTCCTATCATTGCCTGTATTTTCTCTGTAGGTCTGCATTATAATTAGATACGTTGGACTTTATTATCTCATCTTTTATTAAGCTCCTGTTACACCTGTGTTCTGTCCTTGTTTGATAAAGAATCTCATTATCATGTCTTTTCTCCATTTCAAGCCTTTCAAATGTAGCTTTATTAAACTACTTCTTATTTGGAAAACCAGATTTTCACAGTTTAGCATGTTATATCGGTTATTTTTAGTAGTAAAATTTCACTTTCCAAATACTTAAAAAAAAAATAAACTTTATTCACCAGGCCTTTAACATTAATTACGCTTTTGGATGATACAGAGGGCATACTCTAAAGAAGTCATGTTAAATCTGTTAAAACCGTATGACAAAAGAAACTTATAATACCAAGTAGAGAATAACAGAGCAGCACTTGTCTCAAAAGCTAATTCTCTATGGATTTAATTTTTAAAAATTCATTCCTTGATCTGTATAGTAAAAGTAAATGATTTTATACTGAGATTGGTGTCAGAGTAAGAAGAAGAAAGAAGAGTCTGGAAAAAATAATGGTTTTAGGCCTGCGGGACACTGAAATGCCTCATTAAATTATTTTATAATTTAGGACATGATTATTAAGAAATTATTATTTTTGTGTGTTGCAGAGGAGAATTTGCTCTTTGGCTTGATGGAGATCTTTACCATGGAAGAAGTCATTCTTGTAAAACATTTGGGAATCACACACTTTCTAAAAAGGAAGATTTCTTTATCCAAGACATTGAAATCTGGGCTTTTGAATAAATACAGTGGTGTCTGTCTGAGCAGGATAACGGCCCAAACCTGACATGGACAGGCACTGTTTGGAATGTTCAAGAAGCAATACAACATAACATGTCACTTGTGCTTTAAAATCAGTCTGTCACCATTTATTACAGCTATAATTTGGGAGATTATTTTTCCAGTCATGTATCTGTCCCAGAGTTCTTTAGGCTTAGACTATGGCCAGGTAGTTTTCTCGTCTTAATTTGGACACCGTTTTGATCATAATGACCACTTTGTTTTCAATCCATGTTTTCTCAGTCTTCTAATAGGATGGTGCTCTTTTGTTGATCCCAGTTTTTAAAACGCTAATTTCTTTTACTAGAGCAGTGTAGTGGGGGCACTGAGGAAATGACACCTTCCTCCATGTGAAGTGGTACAGGTGACTTTAGGGCCTGCTCACCTACTCTTATGAAGGATAAACCACATGCCAAATGAAAACACACTTCATAGACCACTGAGTTCTATTTTGATTTACACTATGACATTCTCTTTATTTTGTGAGTACTCTCAATTTCATCTTAAGGAGACAGAATTTAAGGAGAGTTCCGCTTGTGAGAGTACAGCAGTGCACACGACCTGCAGGTTTGGGCATACGCTTTAATCATTGACTTCTCAGATTAAGAGCTCAAGTCGACAAAAGAGAATGAGAACTTACTGATTCTATTGGATTTAATATATTAAGCAAGAAATCCTAGTATTTACATATTTATAGCTTAATAGGGCATTATCATAAACACACAGACCACACATGGACGCATCAGCCACATATTTCTCAGTGTATCGTGTCAGGTAGACTGTTTTACAGTTAAGTTGTTTTAGCCTTGTTGCACACCAGCCCACAAATACAGGCTTTTTTCTGTTTAAAAGGAAAAAAAGTATTTTTCCTTTTTTAGTGGTATATGTTATTTTCATTAGCATTTGCTCTTATCAAGGGCAGTGATTGTAGTAGACAATATTGTAGCTCAGTAGATTTGGTGAATATGCAAACTTACTGTCAAGTGACCTCAAAAAATGAAAAGATAGAAAACACTCGTAGTTCTTATCCTCTTTTGTAGGAAACCAGTAATAAGCCATTGTGGCAATAATTCATCAGTTAAATTTCAAAGCTTCATGTTATGCAAAAAAAAAAAAAAAATCCTGCTGTTATTCATGTGACAGTGACTTTGTGCTGAGATTTCAGCAATTCAAGATAAACATTGTATATCTTGTAAATTAATGTTTAAAATAGTTTTGTTCTTACAGAAAGTGTTGATTGCCAGGTTGCATATAGCACTTTATTCTAAAGATGGAATTATAAGTCAAATATATTGGCTTACATAGTATTAGTTGAAAAATACTTAAATATATTTGGTTTTTTTAAGAGATGAGATAATTATCTAGAGAAAGCATAATGCTAATCAGAAGCAGACCCAGTGTGCTAAGAAACTGTGGCTGAAAATGGGTAGAACCCCGGGACATCGCTTCCTCAGCTCTGTAATGCTCTCGTTATAAGCTGATAACAGTGTATAGGTGACATGTTTACAACATAGGGAACTGTAAATAAACACATCAGGTTTTTCTCCCTTTGGTCTTCCACAGCAGTATTATTGTCTTTGTGGAGTTGACTAATCCTAAAATAAAATTTTAAAAATCCCATAATGGACTTCGATTACAATAAGGTCTTAATGGTGTATACCAAATAAAATTAAATACATAAATACAATCTTGAGTTTGGATTTATTTAATCATCAAGTCCTTTCCAGGTATGAACAGTATGTCTTAAACACTATATTTGAAACAGTGCTTTTATCCCACATTGTGAAGATGGGGGACATAGTGACAAAGGCTGTAGAGCTGGGGGAAGCAGTGTACAGAGGCAGGAAGAGGCTGTGGCGCATGGGAGAAGCATGTCATTATTGAAGTATGCCTTTTACTTGGGGGAGACTGCAGGACAAGCCCTGTGTGCATTTGTGCATTGCCGAGAAAGGCGCTTGTCTCTCAGGAGAAGGAAGAGCATCCGAGTAGAGAGGAGACACAATGGAGTGTGCACTAACAGAACCTCTCTGAAAAGGATTCACAGAGGAAAAGACCAGAGACAAGAGCAAGATAGGAGCCTGTTGTAAAATCCGAAGTGATGCAGGCTGGATGAGAATAGTGGTGACAGTGATGAGGAAGGAGGTGTGGATTTGGAAGAGACCTAGGAGTTAGGACGTACGGAGTTGGGTATTGCTCAGGTGTCAGAGCGAAGGACAGTGGCAGATGCCCAGAGGAAAGACAGGTAGGGGCAGCAGAGTGAGGCTAGTTATGGACGCTGTGATGTGATGCAAGAAGTTGAGGAATTGATTCAGTATTCCACTCTGAAAGATAGAATATTTGTAGGAGTTAATTGCATACAAGTCAGCTTGAATCTGTACTTAAGGATGAAATGCCTCCCAGACCGTACACGAAGTTACAGAGAGGGTTCTGAGGCTGATGTTCCCAGTGGGGCAACATTGAATGACAGAGGAAAATACTGCGCACTCCCACCTCAAGAAGCTAAAGCAGGTTGGCTTGTTTAGCAAGAAGCTAATGAAACAGAGGTGAGACAAAATAAGACAGGACGAGAAACCGAGATTAAGTATAGGGATGCAACACAGTCTCTGAGCACAGGCCGACTTTCAGTGACATCACAGTTCACCCTGGAGCACAGCAAGGGGCCATCGTGGAGAATGAAAGGCAATCACTGCAGGGCCTGGGAGGTCAGAGGCATCAGGACTGTGTCACTAAGCTTAGTGATGGAGATGAAACGGAGATGGTCGTGTATGGTCTGGGAGGCATTATATTTTTATCTTACAGAATTTGAATCCAGAAATTTCTCAGTCCCAAATGATTCCACTGGGTAATTTTTCTAAATTTTTAAGGTAAGAATACTATTTGTTTTAAATGAGTTCTTCCAGCACAGTGAGGAAAGAACACTTCTGTAACTGCCTTTTGAGGCTAGCATGACCTTAATACCAAAATGTTTAAATAGTCATAAAAAAATAAAAAATTATGGGATAATCTATGAATAGAACTGCACAATTCTAAAGAAAAGTGAAATTAAGCAATATGTAGAATATTTTATAACAAAATTATTCTAGGAAAGCTAGAGTAGATAACATTTTTAATGTGCTATAAAAATAGAGCAATTGTATAGATGCAAAAAAATGCATATTCATTACCTGTTTATAGTGAAAACTTAAGGAAATCTTCAGTCTCTTAGAATACCGCTGCAGAGTATACCAGAGATGCTGAAAGTTGAAACAGGAAGATCTTGTAGATTGGAAACTAAATTGCATGCTACTGTTAGGAATTTATAGTTATTATAAATATAATTCTGTATATTCTTTGGTGATTAAAATTCCAAAATTGTCATTATGCTTGTTTCCTGAGTTGTACTGCTGTTTTGTCAAAAGATCCTCAACTTTTCTGCCATGAATTTCCCAGTCATAGAGTTTCTAGAATAATAATTTGGATGAGGACTCCAGAGGGAACACCTGACTCCGCAGTCAGGCCTGGATCCAAGAGTCTGGTGTGTCGGTGTTTGAGCCAGGACTTTCACTCCATTCTCAAATTGATTTTGAATAATCTCTGTCAGTGGCTACATAAAGTTATTGTTTGTAGTCGAACGTGAGGAAACGCTTGAAGCATTGGTCCAGATATTCTATTCATCCTAGTAGAAACCTGTTATACTGTATAATTTTGTTGTATTTCAAACACAAGAAAGTGGTATTGTGGGTTGTAATCTAAAAATAGTATTAAAAATATAAGAGCATCATTATTATGCCTTTAAAATTTTTTTGATACAGGTTTCACTTCTATAACAGTAATGTTATCATAATTCTAAGAAATATTTGTCATAAGTTTGTAATTTTATAAATCTGTGGAGACAGAAACATTTTCTTTAAGAAGACAGTGAATCTTTTGTTTTGAAAGAGAATCATACATGAAAGCAAAGATAATTCTTAAGGTAGTTTACCATGTGTTTTATTTTATACCTAACACAATTATTAATGCCTACTATTTGGAGGTATAGTAATTTGACCTTATTTCTTGTAGTTACCACCAAAATAATATAATAATGAATACTAATTTTCACTGAATTTGTCTCACATTTTTTCACTTTGTTTTTAGGATTTTGTTAGGTCACTGAGTCAAGGAGAAACTAACAATCAGCAGGTTCTGAAACAGTTGGCTCCTTGCTGTCATATTCATGGTGCCTTTTTTGTAAACTTTGGCAGGACCAATCCTGCTTTTTCGTGACTTTTAGACAGAGTTTTCCGTGTTAGAATACAGAAGAAAACTAAAATGTGTTAAGTCAGTTTTTAATTCAGCAATGACTCAATAAGATTGTACCATCTCTTTTTTGTGGTGTTTCAACGTCAAGGTAAGCAGCATGGCTCACTAAGACTTTGAGAAAAACACCATGCTCCGAGAAGTTCCAGGGAGGCTGGGAGCTGCAGGCTCTGCTGTAAAAGTGCCACCTTTGCTGGCCCTCAGGCTCCAAGGGTGCTTGTCTGCAGAGCTGTGCTCCAGACCCACAGGAGCAGGAGGCTTGGGGGCCCGCGCCCACAGAGGACCACGGCAGGACCACATGGCAGTTCCAGCCTCTCACTGAAGACATAAGAGCTGCTATGATTTTAAAAATAGTACAGGTACAAATTCCTGGAAAATGGTAGTTTAACCAAATGTAATGGAATCTTTTTTTACATAAAAAAATGACACATTTTACAGTATCAGAAATTAACATTCTTCCTAAGAATTAAAAGTTGTAATTTATTCAGCCAAATATTTTTCTCTAAAAAGGTAAGTGGAATTTTAAATATTAACACTCTTGTTATACTTAGTAACATTCTATGAGTGCTTTCTGAAATGTTTTCTGTGAGCTTTGTCAATCTTCAAGCTTCTTCAGAAACTGCAAGATTTGTTTATGTGAAATTTAATATTTGCTACCTTGTTACTGACCAGCTGGTCCTGGGACAGTTAGGATGGGCTGTGTCTGGCTTGGGAAGGACTGATCCAGCAGGGCGGCAACACCTGCTCACTCCAGCAAGGTGATGACCACATGGTCGTCACGGCCTTGCCACAGCATTTCTCCCTCGAAGTGTACCAGGCCGTGCTTCCGAGCACGCAGCAGGATGCCCACGACCTTGTCTGAGATGCGGACGTATCTGTCGAAGAGCTCTCCGAAGGTGACCTGCACCTTGCCGTCCCGTCGGTGGCGTGCCATGGTGCGGATGACCAAGCACAGCTCCAGGATCTCACGGTGGATGTGCTGCTCTGCGCGCTGGGCCCGCTCTGCCGTCTTGGTGCCAGCCCTGGGCCGGCCATAGCCCTCGTCCCCAGGGTGTAGGCGCGCGGACATAGCCAGCTCATAGTCAAACTCCTCGCTGAAAGGGTTGAGCTTCTGGGTCTGGATGTGCTCGTCTGCCCACTGCTGCCACCTGCCTTTCAAGTTGCACACCTGGCTAAGCTGCCGGTGTGCCCTGCGGGTGAGCTGCTCGGTGTACTTACTGGCCCTGCAGGATAGAAGGCAGAGGTCAGGATCGTACTGATTATACTTGGGTGGCCTGTCATTGTGTCCTATGTACATCTTTATACTTCATTGATTGTGAATACGTGGAAGCACCCCACAGAAAGTTAGAAAGGAAGAAAAACACACCCACCAGTTAGTGTAGATGTCCTTCTAGATTATTTTCTCTAAATAAGATGATTTTAAACTATTTTGTGAAAAATAAAAAAATTCATACAAAAGGGTGTCTTCAAGTTGCATGCTCATGACATTTCAAAACTGGACTCCTAATTGTCTCAAGGACACTTCTTCAAGGAGCTTCAACACCAGTTATTTCCCACAAGCGAGTTTCACACCACTGCACACATACTGTGCTACTCGGTCATGCAGAGACGTGTGGATGGGGATTAATAAGAACATATCCACACCTGCATTGGCGATACACGTAACGCTTAGAGTTTCAAGTTACACAAAGGAAATTCAGTAACACTGACTGACTGTGTTCTGATATTTTTCTCTGCTCCCTACCACCTCTCAGCGCAGTGCCACAGTCACCTCTGCAGGTGTGAAGCTGAGCAGTCTGGGCTGAGCGTGGCACTCTCCCGTGGACTGCATGCAGCACACATGTCTGAACAGTGAGTTCTTCCAAGTGCATGTGTACCTTCTGAACTGGGGATGCACTTTCTTATTTATCAGTGAAACAAACCTGGTTCTCCAAAATGTGGACCAGTAGTATCAGTTTGAAGATGATTGAATTTAGTTTTTGAAAGACTCCCTGTCATCCGGTTGGCATGCCTGTCATTCCAGCGCTTGGGAGGCTAAAGTGGGAGGAGGATCCTGAGTTCAAGGCCAGCCTGAACTATTTTATCAGAACTTGTCTCAAAAAAACCCAAAACACTTTCTCACAGTTCTGTATTCCCAGGGTAGTAGATGCTCTCTTTGTCTTTGTCCTGGTCCTGCCTGAACGAGGTGAGTTCACACCCAGGCCAGGCCAGACCGGACCCCCCCGCACAGCCCAGGCTCACTGTCAGGGTGGGGCTGGTTCTCTCGAGGTGCTTCGACTCTCCTCACGGATGGCCTGAGTTTGCTCTGGGGTGATGCCAGCCGAGAGAGCTGCGGGCTCTCCTAGCAGCGGTCACCGAAGAAACGGGAATCTTGGGGAGGAGACACCACTGCAGGTGGCATCCTGCGTCCCCCAGGCAGCTCCCCCAAGCCCTGGCCTTGCTCCGTTTCCGTCCCTCTGGACCCGGCTGGGAATGCACTGCTGTGCAGAGCTCTGTTCTCTATAGCCATGTGCCAAAAAAAATGGGATGTGGTCAGCTGGCAAAATGTGGCCTTGCAGAAACTACTCAGTCACAACAACTCTTGAGTCCTGTGTGGGATGCTGCTGAATGCCACGCTCTGTTCCGGTCCTTGTCACCTGCCCTCCTGGGCCTCCCACAGGAGAGAGTGAAGCCTGTGCCCCATACCTGCGGAAGAACTGACTTCTTCAGCAGGGCCAGGCACCGTCTTCACAAAAGTCTCAGGCTGACTTGTCTTGGCAGGACCCAAATGCCATGACCTGAAGGGCAGGGCCTCCTGCCAGGAGAGGCTTGAAGCACCTCAGAGGAAGATCAAAGTGCAGTACTCTCATGCCCACTGTCACCTGGCACCTCTGGGACCCAGCCCTGTACTGCGGAATGTTCTCACTGTGTGCAGCCCTTGGTGTTAGGCCCCTACCAAGCACTGGCTTCCGTGCCTGTCAGCTTTTCAGTGATGGAAAAGCCCACCAATAACCACTGATTTCCACATCCATAAAAATGACCCAAGCAATGCAAGTTTGAGTTTGTGACACTTGTAACGTAGGAAACCTGTGTCCCAGGCTGAAGAAGTCAATGAATGGCGTGGCATGAATGAAACCAGTTGTGCAGGTCTCCACATGACAAGTAATTTTTAAAAACCTCTTTTTAATATTATATTGACTTTGTAATTTAAAGGAAGCCAGCATAGAGAAGTAATTTTTAAAATATGTTATGTGGGTCTCTGATGTAGGTATCATTTTCTTTCACTTTTACTGAAAACTCCCTGAGTTAAAACTCAGTGTCTTTGGGAGAAGGGAAGGGTTGGTGTATAAAATCCCTTTCTAACCTTGTTACATTGTCAAGTTGTAACTCCCAGTAATAAGAGGAAAGAGAAAGGAAATTTGTCCCATTCTGTAAACATTTTTTTTATATTTTTTATTTTTAAATGGCCTAGAAATACTAGGTTTAAACTAGGATTGGAAAGTCTATACCCTGAGCATCCTATAGGCCAATGAATGTAACAATGCCAGATTATCCAATTTTTTACATTTTCAGATGAAGTGTGAAAAAGTTTCTGCTTTGAAACAGTAATCTTGTCCGTGTAAATTGACAGAAATCAAAGCACTAGTCAAAGACTGACGTTTCACATGTATTTTAGGGGAACAATGTGGAATTCAGGTCTATTTTCTCAGTTTTAGGAATTAAAGTTTCTTAAATCAATCAAACATTTCTCTTGCCCTGCTCTTTGTGGGGAAACTGAACCTCCCAGATGAAATAGTGAATCTGGCTTTTCTGTCTTGGAAAACCTGGCTTCTCTCACTGAAACACATCCCCAAACTCTGAGCAGGGTGCCAGCCTCTGCTGTGTAAACACTATGGATGGGGGACCCATTCTGTCACGGTCTCACCACTTTGAGGTAACGATTATGTGGCGGTTTGTGACGTTGGGCGCCCTTTTCACATCCCTGCAGGGGTGGGCAGCCGGGCCTGTGGGAAGGTGGCTCTCACGGCCTCCCGCTGCCAGGTCCCCCTCTGTCTGAAGTTGTCCTGGGGGTGCTCAGAGAGTCAACCCTCTTGATCTGCTTCTAGCTAATTTAACCATGGGTCCTGGCATCAGTGGGGCAGGACACCGGAAGGCAACGGGACCACCTCTGGTGGTCAGACACTGTCCTACACTGGTCTGAGGCCCAGCCTGGGTCCCAGGAAACAGTCCCTGGCTCTAGAGTGGGGTGGGGAGGGAGGGGCTGCCTTTGGGGGAAAAGTGCATGGGTGACCCTGAGTGACAATGCCCACTGGGGTTAGCTTGGTGGTGCCACCTTCCTTCCTGCAGCAATGACCGCTCAGGCAAAACGTTGCCCTGGGCTTCTGCTGAGCTCCCCACACAGCAGGGGCTCCCTCTGCCTAAAACACAGGTCCCCTGGGTAAAGACCTGGGAAGCAAGGAGGAGTTTGGCACCTGTGCCATGCCTGGAGAGCCACCTTCCTGGCATCTTGAAGGGGGAGCCAGCAGACCTGGGGTCCAGCTCACGAGAGGCTTCCTGGAGCCCCTGGTTCTGCAGTGTGACTGTCCACATGACCCTGTGGTATGGAGTATCACACCCCCATTAGAAAGGAACATAGATACCCAGGTGCCCCAAGGACCATGACCGCACCACACTCCAGAAATGTTGAGGGTGTCTCCCCTCCCTGGGGAGGTCCTGGTCTGACATGGCACTGTTCGTGGTGCCTGCCTGGCCCCTTAGTAATGCCAGCTGGTTTCATACACTTACTGGGAGGCCAAGGGGCGCTTGATTCTGGCGGTGGCTGCCTGGGCCTCCTCCTGCTCCAGCCTCTCGTCTGCTTCGCCAAAGCCACTGTCCTCTGTGTCCACGCTGTCACTCTTCCATGTGGGTGCCTCCTGCCCCAGCTCCTTCCAGCCCCTGCTCAGCTCTGACACCAGATTGGCACATTTCCTCCTGCGGGTCGGGGACTCGTGGCTTCGGAGGAGCCTGTCCAGGGCGTCCTCAGGCTGTGCAGGCCCCGGCTGGCCGCCTTCCTGCTCATACCTGTGGCTGAGGAGGCTCATGTCACCTCCTCTCTCATAAGCCTTGCTCATGACGCTCTTGGTCACCTCTTTCCTTCTGATGAGTGAGACTCCGGAGGCGTCCTCGGAGCCATGTTCACTTTCATTTGCTTCTGGCTGTGAGGATATGGTCTTTGAGATGCTCTGAGCTTCATGGAGGGCAGCAGGCTGCACCGCTGGTTTGGGAGCAGGGGCTGCATCCTGGATCCCTCCTGGCACCCAGCCCGTGGGCTCTTGGGCCTGCCTGGTGCAGTTCTCAGTGGCCCACTGCTGCCAGCCGCGGGCCAGGTTGATGACAAGGGTGGCTGTGCGCACCTTGCGCAGGGCCCTCTTGCCCAGCCCCTCTTCCCTTCCCTTCTCCCCTGGGGCCATGCTGCCTGTCCCCTACTGTCGCTGCTGAGGCCTGTGCTGGCTGAAGTGAGCGCAGTGCAGCCAAGAGCCTGGGGCTTAAATAGAAGGGCACAAGGGGGGAGGGGGCCAGTGATAGTGGAAACTATGAGAAGCATTTGGTGCCAGGCTTGGTGCCTTTGCCCTGATGGCATTCTTTTTTTAAACCCTGGCAGCTCTGGTTTCACTGGGCTGCGGCCTGTCTCTGGTGAAGGACAGTGACAAGCTCCCTCCCTGCCTTCCCAAGTACCAGAGTGGAAATTACTAGATCAGACCATGTGCTCAGCTTTATGTCTCTCTTGACCTTAAAACATGATCCTGCGCTGACAGCAGCCTACAGTGCGTGTACAGACTGTGCCAGACACAGAGGACACACTCAGACCTCAGCTTGCAGGGCAGCTATGACCCGGTCCCATTTTAGAGCTGAGCAAAATGCAATTGGACTTCCTCCTGCTGAAACGTGAACCCAGATCCAACCCAAGCTCACACCTGCCTGTGGTCTTAGCAAAGATCCAAAGCTAGCCTTTTCTTTGGCCTTCACCTTAAACCTTCAAAAATCACTGAATCCAACTTTCCGGATGAGAAAACACCAAGTCTAAAGGGAAGCCCAATGCACGTAGTTAAAAGCTAATTGTGTTCTCTGCCCAGGTTTGACTGACTGCGTGAACAGTGATCAAAATTTGGGTGCAATCTTTCAAAAAAAATTAAAAGACTTGCAAACACATTAAATTTCAGAACTTATACATTTTGTTTAATATTTGGTTTTAAAAACACAAAGATAAAACAAAATGAGCACTTTCGGAAGTACACAAAACTCTTCTCCGCTGTGTTTCGAAGTTGGGCTTTAGGTTCAAAGAGGCAAAGACATCTTTTCAGTCTTCAAAACAAAGACGGAACTTAATACTGTTAAAAGGTCTAGAAAGACATGTCACACGGACAGAAAAGGTCTATCTACACAGTATATTGAAGTGGAAAAAATGCACAGGCTCAGCGCTGAAAATTTCTTAAAGAAGACTTTTCCTCATTCCGCAGTGCGCGAGGCGAACCCTGTGTCCTCTCAACTCGGCATGCACTTCACCCACTGATGGCAGACAGCTGCCAGCAACACTCGCAAAAGTAAGAGCTAGTCACTTCTGAGAGTGAGACTTGACTTTGGTGTTTGTGCTGCTGGAGCAAGCACAAGACACACTTATTTTGGAAAAAAACAAAGTTGGTGTCCACTTTTCATCATGTTGGTTGTTTATGTTCTAGATTTAAAAGTATGTGGGGCTGATTTAATATTCTGTCAAGAAATGTTGGACCTGCTCTCAGAGTTCAGCAGCTCCTGACCGTGTCAACTGAGGGCCGGCAAAGCAGAGTCAAGTCCCTGCTGATTAATCAGGAGGAAATTGGATCTCATGGAAAGAACACTATTATAAACAAAGATTTAAATCTGTGTCTGGACCCTGTGGAGACTCCTTGAGCCCCAGGGAGGCTGGATGAGGGGCCTAGGGCCTCCCCGACTTCTGCAGGTAGTAGGGATGGAAGGAGAGCTGGACGGCACATGTTAATGGTCTCTCACATGCGCTGTCTGCAGACTTCCTAGGCAGAAAACAGAGCACCTGCTTAAAAGTCTGGGCTTTGGGAGATTAATGCCCACAGCAACTGTGCCCCTACATGAACGTCTGCAGAGGCGGAAAGCGTTTCTCTTCCTCAGGTGGACTACTGCCACTCTGTCCTGAAAACAAGGTCTGTATCCCACCCCTCATGCACCTTTAAATTCCTATAAGCAGCTCTTTCCCATTGTAGATCTGCAGTCTTGGGGATTACACTTTCTATTTTAATGTATGGTATAAAAAAAGAAAAATAAAATCTCACAGATGTAAGTCATGGAGGAAGTGATTTACACAGTTTCCAGAGAAGCCACAATATGTGAGACTGGGAGTGAATTGCACACCTGATTAACAAAGTAATTACCACCTATGAAATTCATAATACATGTGTTCGTCCCATGAGCAATGCTAGAAGGAGGAGAGAGGCTATTTACACGTCTTTGTATGACACACTTAGTCAGGTACAGCCAACGTGCATGGCCACCTTATTGTAGAGAGATTTTAGAAACCTACATGTGCTCCAAGATCATATAAAACAGCTATTTCTCTGTTAAAAATAAATTTATTTGTGTGTTTTTTTAAAGTTTTACAGCATGATTTTATAGGGAACATATAGATAGAGAAATGATTACTACATGAAGCAAAATAATATTTTTGTAATCTCAGTTACTTTTTTCCTGGCTTTGGGAGTCAAACTCAGGACATCGCACTTGCCAGGTAGGCCTGACAGCATTGAGCCACGTCCTCAGCCTCATAAGACAGTTTGTACTAATACAATTTTATTTTCCTGTCTGGGTTAAGCCTCTAAGTTCTCTAATCTCACCTGCACTGTCTCTGCTTTCCTCTACTAGCCCTCTCCTGTTCGTCATTGTCTCTTCTGTGGCATGACCTCTGCTTATTCCCCGCAGCGCGATGTGCTTCAGGTCCTTTCTGGTCATGGCAGGGGACAGGGCCTTGTTCTCCCCATGCACGAGCGTGCTCTGTGTCCATCCACCACCTTCTCGTCCGTCTGCTTTGCCTGGGTGACGTCAGGGTGGTTCTGGATCTTGGCTGTGGGAATAACTGCGATCAAGGTGGGACGGCAAGAGTCCACATGAGGTGGCGATTTCCTCCCACTGGGTGGGTGTTCAGAAGAGAGTACTGGCTCACCTGGTAGCCTCATTTGAATTTCTTCAGGAGCGCCATATATCCTGCAGCAGCTGCGCTAGTTCATATGTGCTGAAAGCCTGTGCAGAGGCTTTCCTGCTCCTGCCTCCAGTATTTATTTGTCCCTTGTCTTATGGATACTGTCCATACTGGTATGAGGAGAGGACCTTGGCATCTTTGGAGAAATGCCTGTTCAGATCTTTTGCTCATTTTAAAGCTGGATAATTTTGCTACTAAATCTTAAGTTTTTTGTGTTTTCGTTTTGCTCTGTTTTGTTTTACAAATTTTGGCTATTGGCTCCTTTCAAGTACATGGATTGCTAGTTTTCCCTACACCATAGGTTGCCTTTTCTTGTCATTCATTATTTATTAAACAGGACTTTTAAATTTAATGTAGTCCCATTTATTGTTCGCTTTTGAATATTTTTTTTCTTTTTTTAAGACAGGGTCTCGCTTTGGGGTTCAGGCTGGCCCTGAGCTCAGCCTCAAACTCACATCACAGCAATCCTCCTGCCTCTGCCTCCCGAGTGCTGGGATTACAGGTGTGAGCCACCACACCCGGCACTGTGGTATGTGGTGCTGATTGCTGCTGGGCTTGAGTCTCTATGTCCAGTATTGTTATGTGGTTAACCGGGGAATCGAACCCGGGCCCTTGCCCTTACAAGACAGGCACTGGAATCACTGAGCTAACTCCCCAGCCCTGTTTGCTTTTGATTTTGAAGCCTGAGCTTCTAGTGTGATATTAAAGCTGTCATTGCCATGGCTGATGTCCAAAACATTTTCTCTGTGTCCTTTTCTAGGAGTTCTGTGATTTTGGATTTTATATTTAGCCCTAAAGGTCCATTTTTATTGGATTTGATAAGGGTTTAATTTCATCTGTTGCACATAGAAAGCCACTTTTCCCAGCACCAGTCTATTGCAGAGACCGCCTGTTTCCTGTTGTCTTTGTGGTGCCTTGCTGCACACTGACTGGTGATTTCTGTTTGCTGTGTTGGTGGGCCCACTGCTCCACTGCACTGCTCGCCGCATCCGTTTCTAGGCCGGTTCCATACTGCTTGGGTTACTGTGGCTCTGCCCGGTAATGTTAAAGCACAAAGTGTCCTGCCTCCTGTTCTTTTGCGTTTTTAGTGTTGCTTTGGCTGTATGGAGGTTTTCTATGGTTCCATATAAATTTTAGGATTGTTTTCTCTATTTCTGTAAAGAATGCAAATGAATGTGATAAGGGTCTCTTTGAATTTGAGTACTGGTTTGGAGAGTGTGGGTATTCTAACAGTTTTAATTAGTCCAATCCATGAACAGGGAATATATTGTCATCAATTTCTTTCATTATTTTTATAGGTTTTGCTATATAAATCATTCACTTTCTTAACTTTTTCTAAAGTATATTATTTTCTTAAGTAAGATTATTGTCTTGATTTCTTTTTTAACTAATCCATTTGTGTGTGTATGTGTAATGCTACTGGCTTTTAAATGGTGAATTTATGTCCTGAAACTTTACTGAATGCATTTGTCAGTTTTTAAAGCAGTGTATATATGTGTGTATATGCCTGTGTGTATGCCTGTGTCCTGTGTGTGTGTGTACATGCATACATTTGCGTTTAAGTATTGAGTCATCTATAAATAGTGGTAATTTTACTTCTTTCTAATTTGGTGACTTTCTCTTTTTCTTCTTTCCCTTGTCTGATTGCTGCAGCTAGTACTTCCAGTTCTGTGTTAAAAAGAAGTGATGAGACTGAATATCTTTATTTCACTGTAAAGCTTACTAGAAAAGCTTCTATACTCATACTGCTAATACTTTTTATCCAGAAAGAAAGCTGAACTTTTTAAAGTTTATTTATTTTTCAAAAAAAACCCCCAAATTTTATGACAAATAAGAGAATAACAATAGTTAACATACTGTGTATCATAATCTTAAAAGTAGCTACTCAGAGTATAAGACAAAAGACTTATAAAATATTAGCACATATATGCTAACTTTTTTCATTGATACTACTAGTTTCTCTTAGTTTGTTCAAAGTTGGACAGTGAAAAATGCTTTTTCAGTGTTGAGGTAATCATAAAATTTCTGTTTCATTCCAATATTGTCATTTATCATATTGATTGGTTCACACTTGAAAAACTAGCTTTATCTGCAAGTGATAAGTCCACTTGATCATAATGTACACTCTTTTCATGGCTAATTTGGTTCGCTAATATTTTACTGAAAAGCTATAATTTTGTTACTTTTCTATGTAAGCTAATAAGTCATTTCCTTGTTTGGTCATACAATGGGTAAGAAAAGACTTGGATGAGGAGGTAGAACTTTTAGCTCCAAATGAGTCTATTCTGTGTTCGTAGAGAGTATATAATGGGTGAAGCAGGTAGCCACCAAGAGAGAGGGTCCAGAACAAATCTGTTTCCAAGCTCTAGCCAGTATAATCTAGTTGGGAAGGAGTTCCATTAGAAGTCTGATGGTTCTGGTTTGTTAAATTTATTGGACAGACTTCACAAATACAGCCACACTTTATCTGGACCTTAAAAATTCAGAGGATTTGGCCAGGTGGCTAAATCACCTGAAGAAATAGCATGAAAGGCTTACAGAGTCATGAAGATACCATAGTATGCTGAGTGGAGACCCTAAACCCACATGTCTAGGATGTCAGGCAGGTCACTTGAAGATGGACTGTGGGATGAATGGTGAATAATGTTTCAAAAGTAGTAAGAAATCTATATTGAACTGTCCCAGTTCTTAAACACCACGGTTACACACCTGCACACACACACACACACACACACACACACACACACACACACACAGAGTTACACGCACAGGGTGGTACCACGTGACCAGCAGAGTGTGACCTGCCTTTGGCGTGGACTTCACTGCTGTGTACACAGTGTGTGACCTCAGAGGAGAGCACACAGTGTGTACAGTGTGAGGCCAGGGAAGGGGCTGTGGAGATGCCTGCAGGAGGGGGGTGGAGCTTGTCTGTGAAGAACATCTCCCCCAGCAAGCAGGGCTTTATCACAGGGGACCGTGGAATGGCCTCATTAAACCTCAAGAGATGCATTTGCTCCACAGCCAGCATAGTTGAGTTGGAATTTGGATAAGGATTGAGTAGATTGGTCACAGATGAGTAACGTAGCCTTTGAAACAGCAAGCTGAGCTCTGAAAGAAGAAAGATGGACAGAGCGAGGCAAAGGGCATTCTGAGGGCCAGAGGTAAGTGACGTGATGGGCAAGGGGGGCAGTGGGAGGAGAGGCCCTGTGCTGAGAAGTTTCCATGTGGCGTTAAAGAGCTCGAGAGCTTCGGTGTCAGCGAGGAGTCCAGTGGTGGGGAAGTCCGGCTCTGCTTAACGCTGAGGGTCAGGCAACTTGGAGGCTCAGTTCCAGGGCCTACAGGAAAAGAGAGCCAGTC
>PVIR01005395.1:0-72381 GCA_004026965.1 Petromus typicus
TTTTAATATTTAGGTCTCTTATCCACTTTGATTTTAGCTTGGTACACGGTGAAAGAGTTAGATCTAGTTTTAGCCTTTGGCAAGTTAAAACCCAGTTTTTCCAGCACCATTTGTTAAAGAGGCTATCTTTCCTCCATTGAGGATTTTTGGCTCCTTTGTCAAAGATGAGGTGGCTGAGTGTATCTGGAGTAGTTTCTGGGTCTTCTAGTTCATATTAAATTTTTGAGTATTACATTTGTGAGATTTGGATTGAGAATCACCACCAAAGTCCTCATAGACGCATAGGCGAGGCTTTTGGAAGGTGACTGAATCTTGGGAATGATATAACTGACTTGCTGTTAGGAAATGAAGTCTGACAGGAAGAGGCATGAATCCAAAGCATAAGCCAGAGGGTGCATTTCCTTTCTCCAGATCCTTGCTTTGCACTGTGGCTGCCATTTGTTGAGATTTTCTCTGCCAGACCCTTCCACTACATCTTTCTGCCTTGAATCAGCTGACTATGGAGTGAAATCTCTAAAATATGTGACCAAAATAAACAGCCACTCCTTTAAATTATGGGCATTGGGTGATAAAAGAGTAAGAGAGATTTTGGTGCCACGAGTGAGGCCATCACTACAACACTACCTGGACATGTTATCTGAAGCCTTTGGAAGTATTTCATAGGAGGAGTTTGGAATGGTTTGGAGATGCCAGGCAGAGACACCCTAGAACACTCTGAGTTGAGCTTGATGGGAGGGTCTGGTCTTGCCTCAAAGGACCAGAATGCTGATTGAAATGAAGTTAGTGAAGGCCATTCTTGGGGGGTTTCATCTGACAATAAGAGTTCCATGAGCAGTTAGACTACAGGCCATGTGTGTTATACTAGGGTGGAAAATTTCTCTTCATTTTGCACATGTCCTGAGGCGTGTGGGAGACCAAGATTAAGAGCTGTGGACTAACTAATCTGACAAAGGAAATTTCAAGGAAGCCCAGTGTTCCCCAAGCTGTGGCAAGGAGACTGTTACAAGCTTTTTACCCAGTTTGACATTGACAATCAAGAGCAAATGGCACAGCTGAGTAACTTTAGAAGTTTTGAGTTTCACCAGAAAAAGATGTGTCTTTAAAGCTGTGACTATACAGTTTTGGCTGAGGAAAGCTTTGTCCCTGAAAAGATTAGTATAAAAAAGAAGCTAAGTTCTTTGTTTCCAGGCAGGATGAAGACTACCTTGAGAGGATTCAAGGAATCAGCCAGAAGCCATCCTTTTTGAGCTTAAGGGTACATTAAAGAGTGCTTTGAGAAGGTAGCTCCAAGAAATCCAGATTATTTAGGATCAGCTAGGAAAGAGTTTCCCAGAGCTCTGCTACCCAAGCACTCAGAGGACTGTGAAACTATAATTCAAAGAGGTCCAACTATTGCTTGAGTTGGCGGCAGGCTTTGGCATTATCCGCATGGTGATGATTTTATTAATATGCAGAGCTCAAGAGTTGTTGGGTTAGGGGGGCTTCCACCCAGATTTGAGATGAAGACCCAGGAATTCAGTGTGCTCCTGTGAGGGTGGAGTATGAGGCTGTGAAAGTGAGACCAAAAGTACAGTGAAGATCCTGGGAAGCTGAAGAAGAGACATGAGATATTTGAGGAATGTCACAGGCAATGAGCAAAGCCAGCGTAAGAGAGAGACTATGAGAGATACAACCAGAAACGCCATAAGAACAGGGCTGCTCAAGCCCTCTGGAGCACACATTTTGGCCCCAGGAGCTGGGCACAGAGCTACAGGATATAATATTTTCCTTGCTGGCAATTATCAATTTATCCCCTTCCTTTCTATCCCCTTATTTCTACATTTTGCAATACAAATCCTTCTGTCATTTTATGTTGTCAGTGTTTAATCTTCTTTTTGATTTTTATAGTGACGAAGAACTTGCCTTGAGTCTCAGAGGAGACTCTAGACTTAGAATTTTCAGCAGTGCTGAACTATTAAGTTTGGTAACTCTTAAAAATTGACTAAATACATTTGCATGAAGGAATTCATTTAAATGTTTTGGTAGCTAGAAGAGGAATGTTTTAGCTTAGCCTCATGTACTCATAGGTGGGGGTTTTAGAGGGTAGTTCAATCATGAGGATGATATAGTTTGCTTCCTATAAGAAGGTGGAGTCTGGTTGGAAGAGGCAGATCACTGAGGGCATGACCTGGAAAGGTGTATCTCAGTGCCTGGCCACAGGACATGGGTGGCCCTCCTCTTCCTGAACCTTTCACCTTCCAATTATTCATTGTTAACATACTAGAAAAACTGTTGATTTTTATAAGTGGATCTTGTGTCCTGTCATCTTGCTTTTGGTCCTAGCAGCATTTTTGTGGACTTCAATGGATTGTTTTAATGAAATAAATCATGAATATCTGTGAATGAAAACAGTTTCACTTTGTAAGTTATTCTGTCAGTTATTTTGTAAGTTAATCTGTCTTTCTCGTGAGGCTATTTAGATCATTATTATTTAAAGTATTATTCATATTATTTGATTTGAATCTTCTATTTTCTGTTTATTATTTTTTTTAACCTGCTCATTGTTTCATCATTTCCTGCCTTATTTTGGATCAATTGTCTTACAATTTTATTGTATCTTCCTCTAAGCCTCATTAGCTATAATTTTGTGTGTGTTGTTTTAGTGGATGATTTAGAATTAATAGAATACATTTTTGATGTATCACATTCTACTTTGAAGTGACTGTATAGATGCTGTGTTTCTTACAAGGATTTTACAACGTTACATTTTCATTTTCTTTTTTGGCCTTCATATTGTTATCTCATATATTTTACATATAAAAAATTCATAAACTTCAAAGAACATTGCTACCATTTTGGGTACATAATTTATTGTTTTATTAAATATATTTAAATAACAAACAAAAAGCCCTCCTGCTTTCCAGAGCACCCTTACTCTGGCCTTCTTAGTCTCTTTGCATAGCTTCATTTTTCTGATTGGCTTCATTATCCTTCAGCTGAAAATATTTCCTTGATTTCAAGGAATATTTGAAAATTTGAGTTTTGAGTTCAAAAATATTTTCTGCAGTTCAAGTCTAGCGACAGTTCATTCTTTTGACTTTTAAAAGTTGACTTCAAGTCTATTTTGCCTCAGATTTTGAAAAATATATTTGTTTGACAAAATTGCTCTAGGTTATCAGCTTTTTCTTTCTGTAATTTAAAACTGTTTCACTGCCCTTTCACTTGCATTGTTTCATGTGAGAAATCTGCTGGCATTCCTGTCTTCATGCTTTTGCATGTATTGTTTCTCCTTTTCTATGACTGCTTTTAAGATTCATAAAGAGTTTTCTTTTTATGGCTAATTTTAAGTAATGTGAATACTAAGCATTTCTTGTCCTGGTGGCTCATAGATCTTGTTTGTATGGGTTCAATTTTTATCAAAGTTGGACAAGACTATGACATTTTGCTTCAAATTTTTTTTTTATCTTCCTCCATTTGTGCCTTCAGAAATTCCAACTACATGAATATTTGTCCCCTTGACATTGTACCACAGTTCACTTGTACTGTTAATATTTTTAAAGTATTTTTCATCTCTAAGTTTTATTATAACTTCAAACATCTGATTTTGCAAAGATTTCTTTGCATAAGAAAATCCAGTCTCTATTAAATGATAACATCTTATTGTATCTTATCAAAAGTATGAATTATCTGAATAATAGCTGAATATTATAAATATAAGAAACTATATAAGTATAAGCAGTAGATTTATGTTGTTAGTAGGATTATGGACTTTTACCTTCTTTATGTCTTTCAGTAATTTTCAGAATTTTGTAGTAAGCACACAGTGCTTTTACAATTAAGTACATAAGAATGGGTATAAAATGTTAATGACCTTGAGATGTCATTTATCCACTAATCATATTAGTGAAGATTAAAGCTGAAACGAGGTTTTCTGACACTGATGAGGACACCATGGCAAACACACAAGATACTCCCTTAGGGAGTACCCTATGACTTTCTTCATGGAACACTTGCAATGGCCATTGACAGAGGCTTTCCATGTTTCAAGGGAGAGTGCTTGTCCTTACACTGACTACGTGTGAACCTGCATTTTGGACTTCAATGTCACTACAGGTTAATCTGTTTGCAAACTGGATCAATATACTTGGAAGCTGAAACTTTTTAAAGAAATCCTGAGTGTGGTCTCTTTATTATGGAAATATACCTTTGCTAGCTCTTTTTTAAAACTTAAGTTTATTTTTTGCACGTCAATATTTTCATTCTCTTGTTGAAGTAAGACTTGCTCACATTTTATTTCTTATTCACTATGTATTGATTTTATCCCATGCTCTGTTTGTAATAGGGTGTGTGACTCTGGGCAAGCGATTCTCTCTCTCTCTCTCTCTCTCTCTCTCTCTCTCTCTCTCGGCCTCTCTGTTTGTCAGAGGAGAATGTTTTGATTTCCTACAGCTGCCACCACAAAACACAGCAGACTGGAGTGCTTAAACAACAGACATTTGTTTCTTTACTGTTCTGGATGCTGAAAATCCATGATTGAGGGAAGCTGATTTCTTCTGAGATTGCTCTTTGGCTTGTAATAGCTGCTTTCCTACTATATCCACTCATAGTTTTTCTGTGTGGACATCCAGTGTCTCGTCCTCTGATTATAAGGATGGAACTCCTGTTGGGTTAACCAGGCCCAACCCATGTGTCCTCAGGAAACTCAGCTGCTTCCTTAGACACTCTGGTTCTTCCTGTAGCAACACCAGGGGTCAGGGTTTTAGTGTAAGAATTCTGAGGGGACACAGTGCATTATGTAACAGAAGGAATTCATCCTAGCACAGTGGTTTTCAGCCTCCAGAATTAGTGAGCCCCGCAGAGCCTTGTACCCCGAGTTTCCAGTCCAGCAGCTTCTGGGCAAGGCTTGAGATTCTGCATTTCTGAAAAATATACAATGATGTTTGTGCTGCTGTAATCACTTGTACAGACTTAGGGAACTCTGTAACAATACACCCAAGAAGGGGAAAGTATCTGACTTTAAAATGTGTTTTTGTGAGAATGTGACAAAATTTGCACACTGGCTTTGAAAAATTCACACATTTTTTAAAAGTGAGAAGGTAAAGAACAGTAGGCTTTGGAAAACCTCTGGGGCTGCATAAATAGACAAATCCACATAAGCAAACTCATCACATTTTAGACTCCTGCACCTACAAACATATTTTTAAATCTCCATTAGATTCATATAGTTAAATAAGCTTAATCAAAATGAGACTAACTACCTCTCAGCTGGTTCCTATGACACCTTTATAAACACTGTTCACAAGTCAAGAAGAACTCAGTTTTGACACTGAATTATTCTTCGAAATGTATGTTGCTTGTCCTGAAATTTAACTCTTTTTGCAATCAGCTTTCACCAGACAAGGACACTATATTCTTTTAACCCAATTTTGTTTTTACCTGTGTGACACAGTATTCCAGATAAAGACATCATTTCTTTTAGATCTTTAATCTCCTCCTGGAGCGAAGGTAGTATTTTCTGAAATAAAAGTACACTTGGCAGAAATGTGATGCTAATCCTCTTAGATTTAATGGTTTGGAAATGGTTGGAATAAGAAGGTAAACATTGTAGTTGATTAATAGGAAGGAAGTCAATTGGCCATGCAGCCCCTGCTATATGCCACACTGTACAATAGTGCTTTATTTTTATAAACCTCCTAACAAGTTCCCTCTCCATTTTAATGTTTTTACTTGAAAAGTGATCTACTTGCACTGTGCAGTTCCTAAGTGTTTGATTCCATTACCCCAAAAAGCAAGCAGTGCACATTTCAAATCGACGTCAAACAAATCCCACTGATAACTGGTGTCATATCAATGGCTTATCAGGTCTTTTTTTATTGAAAATAGTCAGTTATAATGAGGTGCTTCACATTTAAAAGTCTTAAATCTTTGAAAGCTCCAGACCTAGATGGTTTTGATATTGGCTTATTAAACTTGCACTAAGATAGAAAGCAGGAGTTGGTGGGGGTGGGGTAGAGCAAGAGAAAGGAAACCCAGAGGAGTGAGCTTTGGTTGGCAGCACAGTTTAACCCTGCATTGGGTAGAGCGGAAAGGTGGCATATGCCAGTAGCTGCTTCTCTTAGCATCTCCCAGGGGAAACTCTGAAAGGAGGCCTCGAAGTGCTTCCTAGTACATAGTGCATAGCCACTGCTTGGGAATTGTTCCTGAGAACCATGGGGAAGCTCTACTTCCGGTACCTTTCCTTAATCACTTCCGCTAACTCTCATGCTCCCTTCTATTAGCACTCAGCCCTGCTATGAGGCTCAAGAGAGCTTATACAGGGTATGCAACAGAGAAGAACAGCAGCTCCAAGACTGGCCTTGAGCTTCCAGCTGGACAGCAGGAAACTCCAGCTCTGGGATGGGCTAGGAGGCTTACTCAGACACAGTCCATTAGCATTGCAGCTGAGGGTGTGGTGATAAGAACATAGTTTGGAATTAGCTCAAAGTAGGGTGACCTTTGCTCTGGGAAGTAGAGGCAAGAAAATCATAAGTCTGAGCTCACTCTGGAATGTTGTCACTTAGCAAGACCCCCTTCTAAAGATATAAAAGTGCCACGGTCCCAGGTTCAATTCCCAGTACCACAAGAAGAATAGGGAGCCCAAGGAGTCCTTCCTGGTTTATAACAATAAAAATCCCAAGCAAATCAGGATTATTGGTTATACTGATCCAAAGGCTCCTGCTATTCTTTATTTGTTTCATGTCCTAACCCCTCAGGTACTTGATTCTAGTGTCTACAAAGTGGAGACAATAACAATAACAGTGACAATAGTAAAACGATAGGCACATAGCACAGTCTAGCTCTTCCTTCTGGGGAAGCAGAGAGGCCTCCAGCATAGCCTTTGAGATCAGATCAGATCTTGGAGTCAGATCTTTAACTTGTCTGGCACAGTGGTGAGCAGGCTTTACAGCCCTGCTTCTGAGTGGTGACCAGCGTGGTGGGAGCTCCCGGAGGGCAGGGGCCACTTCTGACTCTGCTTTGCTCCTTAGTACCTTGCACAGTGGCTGCACAAAGGACTCAGTAAATTTGGCTGTGGGTTACCAACCTCTGGCCCCAGGACAGCACAAAGCTGGAGCCTGAAGTTCATTTGGAGTGTTAGGATCCCCCAGCATCAACCAGCACTTGTTCAGTAGGTTTAGTTCCTGTAGACAAAGGTGTTATAACCTCTGCTTTACATGTGAGAAGCAGAAGGCTTAGAAAGTTAACTGACTTGCCCAAGGTCACACAGCCAGAGGGTGAGGGGGTAATATTACTCCAGGGGTAATACCTTTGCCACACATAACCCAGAATCACCACTAAGCACCACAAAGACACTTGTTAGGAATGCAACAGCTCCCTGGATGAGGCCCCCAGTGCCCAGTAGCACCCCCTGCTCCTTTTTCTTCTAAACATGGTCTCTGGTTGCCTCTGTCCTGCCCAAGCCATCAGATTCACAGAGACCCAAGATGCAAGGCAGAAACAGACAGCAGGTCTGGTGTCCCTGATTCCCCTGGTGAATCTTGTTATTGGGCAGCCAAGCAGGCCGCCCCCACCCGAGAGTGCCGGGAGACCATTTCACCACCGAATCGATGATCCTGCTATTGACTTGGTGTTCCCCAAGGACAGTTTTATAACTTTATCGAGCCCCGAATGTGGGGGCAATTATAGGGGTAATGGGAAATCATCGACAAATGGAAGCTTCTGCATTGCAAATGAACACCTGCTCCAACTAAGAGGAAAGTCGCGTTTTAGTTTCAGTATCTGTGAAAATGAAATGTTCTTTTTTTTTTAAGAAGCCTGTGATTTAGCCACACTGCAGACTGGGTCTTCCACACTGGCCTAGCCATTAGCATGTAAATGACGTGGCCTCCTATGACTGTGACAATTGCGTGTAACATGCTCCATGAGAATATCTGGTACACTGTCTATAAGCAACATCCTCCCGTGATTTCTGAGAACCCGAGATAATCGCTACACAGAATCTTCCCTTGCTGAGAGTGGGCAGCCTCAGCATATTCCAGTCTCATCCCCTGGAGGGCAGGCATGGCTCATGAAGCTGACTAGCACTCCTCACGGGCAGGGAATGGGTAAAGGAGTCAGATTCAGGCAGGGACCACATCCTGTCTGAGTTCCGTTGGCTGCGTGTCTCCAGCTCTCTGAATTTCAGCATCTTCACCTATAAAATGCAGCTATGTCTCTCTTTCCACTCCAGGACCCTCATGAGGACTAAGCAAGACAGCAACTTTGGACCTTCAAGACCCTCACAAGCTTCACACCATAGACTCAGGTGTCAGCCCTTGGTGGCCTGCATCCCAGGCGTCATCCTAGCACTGGAGAAACAAGAAAGGTCCTCTAGCTCCATGCGAAACAATGACTGTCAACATAGCATCTCTGAGGGTGAGCCGTGTCTGAAACTAAACCAGACAGGGTGTCGGGGTGAAGGTGGGCCCTGTCTGAGAAGTGATATTTGAGTGGAGACTGAATGGGAGTAAAGAACTGAGCTGATCTGCATACACAGGGAAGAGCATTCCAGGGAGGAGGCACAGCGCAGGCCCCGTGTGGAGCCAGGTGGACAAGGGAGAGAGCAGGAGCCGCGAGCGGGGCGCCACCCAGCCTTTGAGTAGGGCAGCTTGCGGATGTTATTCTAAGCACAAGGCTTTGGGTGGCCACGGGTGAACTTGGTGCTTTAGAGTGACCTGAGTTGATCTGGGTTTTAAAGGTTGTTCTGGCTGCTGTGCCTGGGGTCAGTTCAGGGAAAAAGGCAGAAACAGGACTGTGAAAGAGCCCAAAAGGGCAGGTCTCCAAACTCACAGCTCTGCTTTCCGAGTGTGCACGAGGGTCTGGGAGGCCCGCTGGGCTGCAGCCACTTCTTACCCATCCTTCAGGTGGCCCTGGCGTGCTGACTGTGCTGAAGGTGCCTCACCCCGTTCCCAGCCTAGTGGCCATCTGGAGTCCTCCCACCAGCGCCATGACGTGGAGGTGTAAAGCGGGAGGCTCAGAGGGGAGCGTGAGCTGTGCGTGTCACACAGCTGCTGAGTGGAGGCTGAGCTCAGATCCCAGGGCTGCGTGCTTGCTGATTTCCAAGTTCAAAGCTAGTAAGACTGCACACTGCAGGTGCCTCCGTCCCACAGCGAGGCAGAGGGGAAGCCAGACCCTGTGTCCTCTCCAGTGCCAAGGACTTCTGTAATTCCCTTACCTTGTCTGCCTCCCTATTTGTCCTCTGAAGCCTTCCTGGTGACTGGGGGCCAGCCATCCTGGCTCCATCCCTACAAAGGATCTCAGGTTTGGTTGCGGTGATGGACAAAAGCCAGTCACAGGTGCACAGGAGGCTAGAGGGGAGATAAGGCCTTAGGTAAGGCCAGCTTAGATAAAGAACCAAAGACTCACTGCTTCATAGCCAGATTCATTCAGAATCCCCCAGCCTCATCTCAGAAACTAAAGGTAATGCTTGATTGTCATTTGAGACCTATGATTTTGGGGGTTGGTTATTACATGCCAATAGCCAACTGCTACACCTTGTGAACTTACCCACCCTGTTCAATACATAATAATGGGTTGAGGGGTGGGAAATTATGCTGTTTACTATTGACAGTATTCTATTCAGAAGCAGCTGTTTCTCCTTCTCCTTCCCTTCCTCTGTCTCTGTCTTCACTATCTGAGCCCCATCAATTGACCATGGTCTTCCGTCTTGTGTGGGGATCTTTATATATCACACCCTCTGACCTTCCCAGCCACACTGAGGCAGGTATCACTCTTCCATGTTTGACTAACTGTGAAACTGAAATACAGAGAGGTTAACTAATTAGCCCAAGGTCACACAGATAAAAAGTGGCCATGCCTCTCTATGCCTACAAACGGAACGTCCCCATGAAGAGTCCATTCAGAAAGCTCCTTCCCAAGACCCATGAGGCAGTCCCACTGGACTTGGGCCTTGGGAATCCAGTCAGAGGCCATGCAGGGGCTTCAATACCATTAAAAGCCACATCCTTTTAAAAGTGTGAATACAAGTGTTTTAGTCACTTGAGGGACGAGCCCACTTTCTTCCCCACCTCTGCTCAGAGGAGCTCAGAGCCACTCAGGCGTGTGTGTGTGGACTGCCTTCTTTCCCGGGAGCCTTCCTGATTCTCAGTGCAGGCAGGAGCTGGCAGAGGTTCTCCTCCACTGACTCGGAGTAGCACAGGGGCTGCGCTCAGGTCTGGTTAGCCTAATGTGCACAATAAAATTTTTTATTAAAACGGAGGAAGAAGCTGAGGAGATGGCAATTGGCCATGGAAGGACATTATTTTTTATTGGAATTAGAATCCCTTTATTTAAGAAATACATAAACCCTCAATTTTCTTTCTATCACTTGGCTTAGCAGCCCGTGGAAAGTTTCTGAGGGCAATTTCAATATTGTGGAGAGAGTAGCTCTGGACTCGCTTGCTTTTCCTGGACTATCTGTCATGGAAAGTGACACTGGAGCCACTGTAGACTTCTGAGTGTGTGAGAGGAGGATCGGGCAGTACTTTACAAGGCCAAGAAGTCACTTGGATATTGTGTTTCTCTTTTCTTCTTTTTTCTTTTCTCTTCTCTTCTATTTTCTCTCACCCCACCTGCTCCCCTTCCCTCTCTTCTCCTCTCCTCTTCTCTCTTCTCTTTCTTCTCTATGCTCACTGGGCATCACCCTCTACCTGGGCTACATCCCCAGCACTTTTGATTTCTTTATTTTTAAAAATTCTAAGACAGACTCTTGCCAAGTCACTAAACAGCCCAGGCTGGGCTTAATCATCCTCCCCAAATACTAGGATCACAGGCACATACCATACTCCTGGCTACATTCCACATTTTTATCCACATGGATTTGTCAGAGCTCAGTTTTAACAAATAGCAACACCATTCCTATGCTTTGTGCGAAGGCAACAGGCCTGCACACCGGGGTGGGCTGCTCTGCCCGCCGCGTGTTCTGGGTTCCTGAGAGCAGCTGGCCCGCCACATGAACTAGGGAGCTGTCAAGTAGCATCTCAGAGCTTGTGTGCTGGCACACTTCCTGTGCCATCTCATCCACCCAGCAGCCTTTGAGGTGGGTTCTATTGTAATTTCTCTTCCATAGAAGACAAGGTAGAAACTTAGCAATGCTCATTAATAAAGTGAATCAATAAAAATGCATTGGACAGCTCCTGTGTCCACCACAGTTCTGAGGACAGAGCACTAAGGAAACAAGGAAATCCAGGACTTCTGGCCTCAGGAGGAAAGGCTGGAGCTCTTGGCCTGAGTTGCGAACCACTGTGCAGAACCTGGCCTCAACATCCAGGCACATATTTTTGAAGAAGGTCAACAGGGCACACAGGGCATCTTCACAAATGGCCAACCGCACCCAGAGCTCCTGGCAGTGCTCCACTTGATTTAAGCAAGTTTCCAAACGGAGTGAAAATAGCACAAATGTCACCTGACATGTGCTGATTGCCGGGCAGACCCCATCTCTGCCAGGAGGCCCCTTCTGACGGCTCCATGAGATGGACACTGTTTTGCAAGTGAAGAAACCGGATCGGGGGAGTTTATGTTATTTGCCTGGAGATGCCCAGTTGGGCAAGTGTCAGTCTGGGATGTGTCTGTCTCCTGCACACTGTGCCCAGCTTCTGCCATCTGGGTCTCAAATACAGCTGATAGTATAGTTGGGAACAACTCGCCCAAGCTAGAATCTTCTTTTCCTCCCTGAGATGTCTGACTAGGGGAGCATGAGGTGACGGTTCTGCCCCTTCATCACACTCCACTCATCCTCCAAGTCAAACCATCTCACCAAAACCCTTGTTCTTCCTGTGGAGAAGGAACTTCCACATTTAGCCACAGGGCCAGTAATGAAGCTCTATCTCCACCTGCTTATGGCCCCGCTGTTTCAATGGCTTGGACTGTGATGGTGTCTGCCAACACCAGAGGCATAGTGCCTACCTAGGGCTGGGGTCAGAAGACAGGAAGAGCACCCAGTGTGAGCTGCCAGAGCTCCTGGATACAGTGGGGGAGGCAGAAAACAGTGGCTGACCTGTCACCCAGAGAAGGGCGACATGATTCCCACTCTGATAACAGAGGCCAGCACAGGCTGTCGGTGGAATGGAACAAAGCAGTGCCCACACAGCACCCTTGGCTGCCACCCTAGTGAGGCCCACCCAGGAAAATGTGACCTCACACTGATTTCCAGGAAGGAGAGCTGAGGCGACAGGGTCAGTTCCTGACTCATCAGGGTTAAGTGGTTGCCTTGCTGAAGATATGGGGCAAGACCAAGGCCTAGGCCTACCGAGAAGCGTGCCCTGCTCCGGTCTCCCAGGGCAATGGATGGGAAACAACAGCAGACAGTACCAGTTAGCGCCCCACTCACAGTGACCGCTCCAGAAGTACGGCTGGTAGAGTCAGAATGAACCCAGAGACAGGAAGAGGATGGGTAGGATGTGCAGGCTTCTGGGGGACCCTGGAGAAGTTGGCAGACAAGGACCACAGACAGGCCCAGAAAAGCAGGTAGGAAGAACAGCCCATTACCCTCAGAAGCATGTCAAGGAGAGATGAAGAGCTGCCACATCCATCTAAGCCCCCCACCTACCTGTCCACAGTGGCCACCTCAGAACCACAGGTCCCCACCCTTCTCCTTTCCCCGGCCTCTGCGGGCTGAGTTAGAGGCAGAGTGGCCGGCTATCTTTGGTGGGGAAAGGCTGCCCCCTGGTGTTCCTGAAGATTATTGGACATGACCAGGCTGCAAACATTTACACACTGGGATAGTCTGGGGCAATCAAACGCTCAGAAGTCTTCCATCTCATTGTACTGACAGGCAAACTGAGGTCAAGAAGCATGCAGAGACCCCACTCAGGTCACTTTCTTAAATATGAGGTGTTACTTAGAGGGGATACACCCACTGCCTCAAACACAAGTGTAGGGATAGAGCTGGCCCTTGAGGCAGCCTGCACATCTCTTCCAGCTCCACCCCAGGACATCTTGGTAGCTCAAAACCAGCCACACTGGAAATATTTACACCACACCAATCAACAAACGCAGGCAGGGCCTGGAGACCAAGATCTCAAACATCTGCCCATATAATACAACCCAGGGGACTATCTGGATTCCAGGACAAGTCAGACAATTTTGTGGAACCTTGGTTTCTATATCTGTGAAATAGGAGTGCCTCCCTTTGACAAATCCCACACTGGGTTCTTCCTGGTTCACCTCAGACTCCAGGGCAGGAGGTACACCTCGCTTCCCTGGGCTCAGAGGGCTGGAGAAGAGACCGTATACGTTGTAGTCATTGTAATAGCTGCATTAGGAAGCATGTGCTGTGCCCTGGGCAGAGTGCAGGGCGCTGTGTCTGTACCATCTCACTCAGCCTCACAACACTGAGCCAAGAAGTCAAGGTTTCCATCTTCATTCAGGAACGGCCACATTCCTGAAACAGCGCAAAACTAAACCGGGGGTCCCTCGTTAAGATTAGTAGAGCCATGAGTAAGCTACTTTAAAATGTATTAATTCGGAGGGCAGAGAAGTAAACCAGGCACTGGGTCCAATTGTGCCCTGACAAGGACACTACGTACCCTGGGTCCTTCCAATTGCATACGGCCTGTGAAAATAGCCCTGTCTGCATTGCTCAAAGGAAAAAACTGAGGCACATAAAGGCTCAACAATGTCCCCAAGGGTCACGCAATGAGGGCATGGTGGGGTTGAGATTTTCACTCTTCATTACAACTCAGCATGGTTCACTTTACGGTCACTTGATTGGGTCACAGGGCAGCCAAATACTTGGCCAAACATTTTTCTGAATGTGCCTGTGAGGGTGTTTTCAAATGAAATGAACAAGTGCACGTGACGAAGCAGATGGCCCTGACTCGTGTGGGTGGGCTTCATCCAATCAGGCGAAGAACTGAATACAAAGTCTCTTCCCCATGTGAGACAGCGCCCCCATCAGGCTGCTTTCAAGCAGCACGGTGGCCTTTCTGCTTTGGATTAGCGCCAACTCATCCGGTTCCATGGCTCCCTCTCTTACAGCTCAACACAAAAGTCATCTTCTCTGTGAAGCCCTCTCTCTACCGAACAAGGCCGCTCTCAACACTGCTTACCTGCTTCCTTTCCCATCCTAGCTCTTATGACTCCCAACGAGACACCATTGGCTTCTCATTATTGGTATTTATGAGTTTCAGGAAAACAGGAGCTGGAACCATGGCAAACGTGGTCAATTATTTACTGAATAATGGAACATTAAGGAAAGGACCTGGGCCAAACCCGAAGTTGCCCTCTGAGCCTGCACTCCTCTGCTGGCCAGCACCTGCGGCCCCAGCTCTGCGCTCAAGAAGCTGCCCAAGGTGACAGGGAAGGTGACATCCTTCTTGTTTTCACCTTTAAAAATGTCCCTTTGCTTCAGCCTCTGAAGGTGACCATGGTTACTATGGTATGTGTGTTCCCATTACAATGCCCTACCATTCCTAAACACATAAGAAGAATGTCACTGTTCAGAGAATCTTTCTGTGGTTTCTGTTGTTGCTTTATCTAGGTTGCTAATACCTACATCCAGCCTGTAGTTTCATTTCTCAGAGTAAAATGCTTTGGATAATTGTAAAAAGTGACGATAATTGTAAAAGCGATGCTATGGACCATGATGACGGAATCTTTTGAGCCAAAGATGGTAGAAACGTGGCTGAGCCAGTTATTGAGAGCACTCTTCCTACACAGGCAAAGCTTAATGGGAAAGAGACTAGCAATTAGTCAAACGTCCCAGCTTCTGCTACTGAACAAAGAGAACAACAGGTTTTTAGTGGTTTGCTGGACTGGGCTAAAGCCTGGTAGTGTTCACTGGCCAAGGACATGATTCCAAAAGATGTTATTTTCTTATGACGGACTTGAACCACCAGGTGGTCAGAGTCAATCCATCCCAAGGCTTTCAACAAATATAGTGAATGCCTTGCCTTGAACATAGTTAGCTCATCCTTCTTTTCACTCAGTAAAACATTTCTGGAATTCCTCTTGCATGAGTCTTTTTGTGCTTGCTTCAATGTCCTGGACAGATGAAAAATCTTTATGGCAATTTTTGCAAATAAAAACATTATGGTGTGTCCTCCTCCACCTCGCTCGCCAGATCTGGCACTGTGAGATTTCTGGCTCCTCCCAGAAGTCAAAATGACCCTGAAAGGTGAGTGTGTTGAGTCAGTGAAAGATGTTAAGGTATCCATGACAGTACAACTAGAGACACAAAAGTGGCCGTGCTTCAGAGAGAGGCATGAACCAGTGAGCTCAGTGTGTCTGAAGCTATGGAGAATATTTTTTGGGGGAATAAATGGCAATATATTTTTACTCTAATACATTTTGAAAATTTAAATATTCATCATACTTTTCTCACATCATCTATCTGTCACCATTGCCCCACATAAGACATCCAGGCCTTGAACATGGGCTGATGAGAAGTTTTGCTTCATCAGGAGCTGCTGGGTCACTCTACTGGCCAATGAAGCATCTTTTGGAAATGCCCCACCCCTGACAAAGGGTTGAAGGACTTCCAGTGCTTCAGCTACTGGAAAAGCACCAAGCTGGGGTAGAAGAAACACATTCCAGCTCTGACAAGCAGTAGGCCAAGCTAGGCCTGAATCACAGTCCTGCCCTAGCCTATTTTAAATGACCAACTTGTGTGTAAAGCTAAGGCTCAAGGAAAGTGGCAAAAGAGACAGACAAAACAGAAAGTTGGAGAAGCCAAGCTCCTGATACCAGGTCAGGCCCCACCAGACTCCTCAGGCTGGAGGAAAAACGTAGTGTTTTCAGCACCAATGACCTTTGGGTTCTCAGGAAGTAACCGGGCTACTCTTAGGAGCCACATCTCAGAGCTGCTATACAGGGTAAGTTGAGAGAAGTTCATAGTAAGTCCACCAGGAGCTAGCAGTGGGACCTCTAAAGTGGGTGACTTTAAGCTGACGAAGAGCAGGTGAAGCCAGAAGGTTTACTTAAGGTTTAGTTCTTGGTAACAGTTTCTCATTTCATGCAGATATCCTGCTCGTGTGGTTGTAGTAGGATCTCCTGCCAGCCTGTTGAAATCTGCCTTGCTACACTGGGTACCAGTGTACTACACCTGGGTGTTGATTTCATCACCCCAACCTTCCGTCCCAGTACTGTCCCGCTGGGTGGCCTCTAACTAAGTTAATCATACTGCCACATGAACCTGGCACCGTGCTTGGCTCCACAGAACCGGCTCAACCTCTTCACTGACCCCATGGCAGCTGAGCGCCCTGTCGCAGAGAGAGGCTCTGAAAAGCCCAGGGGTAAGAGTGTGTCCAGGGTACCAGAGCAGAGTTGGAGTTTGGCCACAGCCAAAAGATCGATTTCTATGTAGCAGAAGGCTGGCTTGCTTGATATTGTGAGGCAGACTAGCACTCCACCCTGCAGGGACCCCTACCATCTTGAAGGCCTCAGAACACAATGGAAACCCACCCTCCTGCTCCATTCCCATATCCCTGTAGACCTCACCGGGTTAGCTCTGCAGAGTGAGGCTGTCTTTATGGAGATTTCAAATTCTGTACGTGGCTTCACCCATGTGCTTCCTTCCACAGTGAGGTTTCTCCATTCCACATTGTTCATGGATTTATTTCCATTGATTCAATTCATCTCACTTGATAGGGTTTTTTTTTGCTGTATAATATTCCATTTCATGAAATCTTGTGGGGAAAGGCTCTGCCTATTTAGTTCAGGTTGACCTTGAACTTACTATGTAGCCCAAGGTGGCCTCAATCTGATAACGTTCCTCCTGCTTCAGCCTCCCAAGTGCTGGGATTATGGGCATGTGCTATCCTCCCTGGCTAAGGCTGACATTTTAAGTTTGATAAAAGGTGAATAGCACTTTCCTACTAGTCAGGTCCTTGCTCCCCTGCCCTCTACACCACACAGGCTGTAGTTTCCCTCCCTCCCACCTGTCATCTTGTCTCCCGGAGGGAGGAGGGTGGTTGACCCAGGGGAATTCTTCCTCTTTTGGCCACAGCTTAGTCAGTTGCTTGTAGGGTTGGAGGGCTCAGTCCCTCTCATCTGGAAACAGGACGTAGGGGCTAAGGACAGGGTGGGGAATCCTCTGTCCCTGGGGGACTGGAAGGGCAAGTTCCCTGCCACAGTGCTCATCATCATGAAGATGGTGGGCAGCTCAGGCCCGGGCCCCAGATAGAATGGGGGGGGTCCTGGCCAGCATAAGGGGGTGCAGTTTTTCTGCTATCCTGGGGCAGGGCACGTGGAGAAAAATTCATAGTCAGGGCATGTGACACCACAGACTTTACCAGTGAGAGAATGGAGAAAGTGCGAGAATGTCAAGTGATAGTGCATGCGTGTGTGTGTGTGTGTGTGTGTGTGTGTGTGTGTGTGTGTGTGTTCTGAGACAGGGTTTGCTGTTTATTATGTCACTCAAGATGACCTGAAACTTTCAAAGGGAGAAAATGTGGCCTTAACATGTTATCCTCCTGCCTCAGCCTCCTGTGTGCAGGGATCACAGGTGTGTGCCACCATATCTGGCTTGATGCAGTTAAAATGACTGAGTGAGAACTGCCTGGCTCAACCTAGATAAATCCCATAAACATTGAAAGGCTACATCTAGTTGTAGAAGGATGTACATCATTTATAATATAAAAATGCCATCATTTCAAACTGAAATGTAAGTCATACAAAACAATTTTATATGTTGCTTAAGCTACAAAATTTCGTGGGATGACAGAGCATGTGGCTTAGGTTGGAAGAGGTCACATATTTGTCACCCAGTTTAAGATATGAAACATTCTACTTGATGAAACAAGCCTGTCCCATCGCAGCCACCTCACCAGCGGGACAGTTTGCAGTTACTTCCTATATTTGGTTTAAAAGGCAGGAATATGAGAAGTAACAAGCAGAGAGAGAAAAGGACAGAGAGGTAGAGGGGAGGAGAATGTGCTGGGACCAGGCCTGGACCCCCTTCTGGAGCTGTTGGATGTGCAGACACAGAAAAAGCGAGCAGATGTCACTGTGCCACCCCTTGGTGACATGCCCCACAGATGGGGGCACTGGGCGAATCCGCTCAGTGCCCATGACATAGTACTGTCCCCACAGAGAGCTAGAAAACAAGTAAATCTCTCAGAGCCACTTGATGCATTGTTCCTCCCTCCTTCCCACAGTCCCCCCACGAGTCCACCTGGGATCCCCTAGCTGCTAAGCGTTGAGTGTGCAGCCCGAGAGCACCCTGCAGTCCGCCCACATTATTTATTCTGCACCATGTGAGAAAGGATCTTGATGTCAAAGACCCATACCCAAATTCTGTCAGCACTCCCGTGTACTTCTGCGCCTCCCACGGCCCTCAGCCGGGCGGGCAGATGCACACAGCGGGGAGGCTGGAGCAGCTTTGCTGCTCTCCAACAGCCTCCTGACAGTGCAGGTGCTTGATCCATTTCCAGGGGTGTCTTACAGGGGACGTGTGAGCGAAATCAGTCACACAAATGACCCACCACATATAAAAAAGCCACCTATACATCAGCAGGCCTTTAAAGCAAGCAGCAGTTAAAATAACTACTTGCTCGGCGGAGAGCACACTCAAAGCACTGGCCCAGGGACCCCAGGAGGAATCCACACTGCCTCCTCCTCTGATTTATGCCTCACTTCATTCTCTATTCAAGGTATGAAACACTCCGAGCACAGGTGCTAAGAAATGAAGAAAGATTGCCATAACAAGCTGGGGGTGGGGCACCGGTGCTCAGCGGGATATTTATGTCCCTAAAGAGCTCGTTCTCGTGACACCTCGGCCATGCGTCTTCTGGCAGCAGAGGACGAGGTGGAAGGGAAGTGGCTGCTTTGCAGGTGCATCGGTGGTGCTGGGTCCTGGCACATAAAGGAGCCCTCCGTCCGATGGTCACTGAAGTCATTAGGCATGGCCCCTGGAGAGCTGGGCTTTCAGCTTCGTAGCACTGGGAAAAACATTTGCTCCTTAAGTCTGTTTTCCCATCTGTATGATGGAATTGAAGAACCTCACTTTGCAGTGGAATGGAGTCCTGTGTACAAGCTGCGAAGACACCCAGAGAGCAGTGTGACAGTCACACGGGACTGAATCCCAGGTGCCTCCCACACTCACCTTCTTCTTCTCGATAGCTTGTTGACATCGGGGAAGCTGTGATAGTGGCTGGCAGGAGAGAAAGGTGACAGGCTGGAAAGCAGCAGACGGCATCTGGCCAGGTCTCGACCATCAAGAGGAAGGGTTGATGCAGGATCCTTCCTGGCTGGACCCCAAGGATCTTAGGGGACAGTGGTGAGTGGAAGTCTGTCTCCATCAAAGATTTATTTGAACCTTAATCCTCAGTACTTATGGATGTGACCTTATTTGAAAATGCCATCTTTGTAGATGTAATCAAGTTAAAATGAGGTTGTGTTGGAGCAGCGTAAGCCCCAAATCCAACCCCTGGCACCTTTGTCAGGAAAGGAAAGGGCGATTTGGACAGAAAGACAGACACGCAGAACAAAGAGGCCATGGGGAGGGAGGCAGAAATTGGAGCGATGCATCAAAAAGCCAGGGATTCCTGCAGCTGGGAGAAGCTAGGGGAGGCTCCGCCAGGTCCCACCCAGGGCCACCAAGGGGCACATGGCCCTGCTGACTTCTTGCCTCTGGACATTGGGTCTCAGGAAACAAGTTCCATTGTTTCAAGCCACCTAGGATGTGGTCATTTGTTCTGGAAGCCCAGGGAAGCTAATGCGCTGCTTGAGTGGGATCCCAAGCTCTGAGCCTTAGGTCTTGACCACACCATCCCAGCTGAAGAAGATCTGGAGGATATGAGGCTTTCTGTGTAATGGGAGTCACCCAGGCCCAGGGGACCCAGCAGCTAGAGGGATCATGCCCCCCTCTGTGGGGGTTCAGAGATGTGTTACACCACCAGGATGTGGGCAGCTGGTCTTTGGAGGACCAGCCACTAAGACTGCCCAGGACAGGGAAGGGGCTACAGATGGCTTGGGTCTGGCAGCACCCCTGGCTTCTGAGTATTCTCTGTCTGCTTTGCTCTAGCTATGAGCCCTAGCAGGGCCACAAGCACCATCTTCCAGATGTGGTAGAATCCCTCATCCACAGGACCAGCCTCCTGAGCCTGGTCTTACCACACAGGACTCCCCACCTGATGGCCACATTGGAGGGTGATGAACTCTATTCTGCAGCTGGCTCAGAAGGAGAAGGGAGAGCTGTCCATCAAGTTCTCCCAGGGAAGCCTGAGGACCACAGGACCGCACACAGCACTTGAACTTCTGACTCTACAGGTCTAGCGCAGCTCATGTATTCACCTTTTACCAAGCCACAGGTGAGCCTGAACCTGCCAGACAGCCTACTTAGAAAGACAGGAGCCAGCCGCACCTCTGACTCTGGTGTGTGTGGGCCTCGGGGGAGCAGCTCAGACCCGCTGTGTGGCTAGTGGGCTCTGGACCGGGCAGATGTCATTGATCTGGGCAGCGCACCCCCCATCACCCTGCTGGGCCTCCAGGATTGCTGGTTGGATCAGTGCTCCAGGCGAGGCCACTGCCAGCTTTCATCCCTGTCCTCCTGCTTTGCCCCTCTACAGATGAAGAACAGGGAGTACCCAGTGTAGACAGTCAGAGCTCTTCCCACTTCCTGTCTCTGGGGAGCTGGCCCAGGGCAGTGAAGACCCAGAACAGAACAGCAGATCCTGTACCCGCATGTGAGCTCTGCCTGTGCCACTGGCTCTGCTCTGGGCCATGGGATGGGAAGGATGAGACAGGCGGGCTCCTGGGGTGGACAGGGCCAGTGCTGGCTGGCTGCAGCCACTCAGGCTTCACCGGTTTAGGGCAGCTGAGTCCTTGCCGAGGTCAGTCGTGTTTCACCCCCTGGATGGAGGCCTGGATCTCAGCAGCATGCGCTGTCATGGCCTCCTTCCTGAACAGAAGTTCCCAAGTGTTTGTCCCTCTGGACCTCCAGGAGGCAGCAGAGCTGCCGCTCAAGGCAGCCGATATGACCCTCCCGGGAATCTAACAGGTCCCCAGAGCTGAGAACTCTTCTGGAAATAGCTCTGGCTCTCTGCACCATCTGTGACCAGATGGGTAGAGGGTTTCTTCAAGTAAGTGTACCAGGATTCTGCATTATGGATCCAGCCTCTCCCTCCCTCCACACTCTCTCCCTCTTCTCCCAAGCATACCCGAGAATCCATCTCTGTTTAGTGGATACTTTTCTTTCTTAGCAAATTTACCAGCCTCACACCTTAGGGTTGCATTTGGCATCTGGAGACTTAGGAGCCCTCCTTTTCCACCTGGCAGTCCTCCTTTGTTTCTTGGCTTCACTGCCCTGAACCCTGAAGAACAGAGATACACAGACCTCCCAAACCTCCAGAAGGTTGTGCTGGGCTGTGGGCATTCAGAAGCCCCCGTCCACCCAGGGGCAAACTGAGCCTGTGTTGCCACAGACAGGAGTGAAACAGGAGGTTGGTCACCCAAGCCTCGCCAGCTTCCCCAAGCTGCCCACCTCCACCAGTCTCTTAACAGGAGGCTGGTTCTGAGCCTGGTTCTTTGCTGCTCCACCCCTCGTTGAGTGACTGTGCAGATGACAGGACAAAATGTCATGGAGAGTCCCATTGTTAGCCTCCTCCCCTCTGAATAAGGCTGGACAGGAGCTACAGAGATCATTGTCGTTAGGGCTGCGTTTAGGGCTGGATGAAGGAGACCTCATTTCCTGGGCCATGGGCCTCACCTCAGCACCAGCTGATAAAGATTAACAATGGAAAAGGAAAGCAGTGAGCTGTGTAGTGGAGAAGCTGACAGATGCCACCTCCACCAACAGCTCAAGACCCCCATCACAGGGCTGGAGTGTAACTCGTGTGATCCTCAGTACCTCAAAAGAATTCAAATAAGATCCTCGTCAGTAGGAGCAGATCTCACTGGTATCACGCCCTGCTCCATATGACAGTGACACTGTCATACACAGTGAAGTGACAGAGAAGGGAGTGTCCAACTGAGCATCACTCTCCCCCTAATCTACAAACACCACCCCCCAGTAAGGAAAAACCATCAGACAAATTCAAGTTATGTTTTTTTTTTTTGAGAAAGGGTCTTGCTTTGTGGTTCAGGCTGGGCCTGAGCTCAGCCTCAAACTCACATCACAGCTATCCTCCTGCCCAGTATAGGTATGTGGTTACCGGGGATCGAACCCGGGCCCTTGCACTTGCAAGACAGGCGCCGGAACCACTGAGCTATATCCCCGGCCCCCAGACAAATTCAAGTTAAAGGACACCAGACCAGAGCTCATCTACACTCAAGATCATGATAACCCAGGAAGGACAACAAAGCCTTAATGGATGAGCAGATCTGAGACAGATACAATGCCAGGTGCATCCTGTGTGGATTCTGGAGCAGAAACGCACATGAGTGGAGACATCGGGGAAATACAAATAAAGCCTGCAACTTAACTAATAGCACACACAGCACAGGAGTTAACTTTGACCATTGTACTGTGTAAGATGTTCATGGCAGGAAAAACTGGGGGAAGTCTATCAACGCTCTGTCTGTTTTGGCAACTTTCCTGTGACTCAAATTGTTGTAGAATTAAGTTTCTTAGAAAGTACTGAGGAGAAATGAGAGAAAGAACGCCCTCCTTTCAAACACTGTCTGATCTATGAGGTGGGCTCCAGGAAGGGGCAGCCGGACTGCGAGCTGCAGGTGAATTTACTGCAGGGGCACAGCCCAGCTTCCCTCCCTGTGTGGTGATTTACAGCCCAGGGCCCGGACCCCGGCATCGATCCCTGCTCCGAGCCCTGGTGCTGGCGCAGGGTCCTCTGGGCAAAATCGATACCTGGAGGTGACTCTGTGCATTTCACTCTGTCACAGGAATCCAGATTTATATTCGGAGCCAGACAGATTCTAGGGCAACAGCAGGGGGCTGAGGAAAGGGCCTGCAGGTCTGGGTTCCAGACTCCATTCTGCTGTTTACTTCAGTGTGATTTAGGGCTATTTACTCCCCTTTCTGGGTCTGAGTTTTAGGAATTGGTCTCTGAGGTCCCTTCAGCTCACACCATCAGGCTTCTTTAATCGCAGACAATAGAATGTGGCCCTGGACAGAAAACCCTAAATGTAAAAGAAATTGGAAAGACTCTACAGGAAGGCTAGAGGCCCTGGAGTGGCTGCCACCGGAAGTAACCTGGGTAACTTCTGGAAGGGGCACCAGCACATCAGTGGCATAACTTAGCAACACAGAGAGAGGGCCCAGCCATTGCTGGTGGTCACATCCAGGCCCTTTGCTAGACAGTCATTCAGTCACCAGCTCCTTCCGCCTTGTTGGCTTCTCTACTCTTGACCCTCGGGGTCCTTTCTTCAGCTCAGGTGATGGGAGAGATGGAGGCTGACTTCTGGGGGTGTGCGATGGGCCCCGTCTAGAAATGATCTTCCCTCCTCCGTTCACAACTCCCTGTCCAGACCTACGCAGGAGGGAACCTAGAAATGGGGTGCACGTGTGTCTCCAGGAGGCAGTGAAGGGGACCTGGGACAGCACCAGGGTTCCTTGCATTAGCGAGCAATACAAAGTTCTCAAGGTCTTTGTTAGGAACCACGAGTTCCCACCACCCCGTGTGTCCCTGTGTCCCTAGAGCCCTGGGAGAGCATCCAGCTCCCCGTCTTGATCCAGGCCCGCCCTCTGATCCATGGAGCGAAGGGGGCGCTCTGTGGGCCGGGGCAGTATCGCCAAGGGGGAGGATGGCACGCCTCGCATAGTCTCCCCACCACCATGCGCCTGTGCCCACTGCCACTTCCTGTCAAAATGTCCTTCATTTCTCTGTGTCCCCACTGACTCTGGTGCCAGTCTCTGCTCCACCTCCTGACTCCACAGCCCCATGGGGACATTCCGTCCTCCTCTACCTCCTGCCGTTCAGTGGGCCCTCAGCTTCCCATAAACACCCTGCGTTGTCAGTTCGTGCACAAAAGGAGTGTCCAGCCTTCCTCTCCATATACAAAGGTACACACACACACACACACACACACACACACACACAAAATATTCATATGTATATGTATATGTGTTTATTTATGTTGTACATATAGTTCTGTGTCTGTCTACGTCTGTGTCTCTCTGTCCCAGCTCCGTCATATGGAAAAACATTCACCATCACTGTTTGGGGCTGGACTCAGCCTCTTCTGTCCTCAGGTCCTGCCTTTGCCGGACCCTGCATGGGAGCCAGAAGCCGGGATAGAGTGACTCTTCCATTAGGTACCTCTTCAGGTCTGCCTCCCTCCAGTCCTGGAAGCTAGTGGTTGAGGCCCCCAGGCTGCAGCTGCCTTCCAGATGGCCACTGGGGGGAGCCCATGAGCCACCAGCCATTGCCTCACTTGCCACATAGCGAGGGGGTAACTGAGCGACCCACCACCTGAAAGACAGGTGCTTTAGTATGGTATGTATTAGTTTGTGGTTTTTGCATATTTTACAGCAGCTGAAAATTATTGCCATCCCTCAGACATGATGAGACTCCGAGTTTGGGTGTAGTGAATGGAGTCGGGCAGGACTCTCCCAGCTGGAGAGCTGGGGTGGTCCATCTTAGCAAGGGGAGTCCAGTTCCGTCTCAGAATTGTATGTGGCCCTGAGAGAGCTTCTTGCCTTCTCTGAACCTGTCTCCTCATGCCAGTGAGGGTACTTGGGTAGAAGTGACAGAACTGGCTCCGTACAGTTGAAGCCCACGGGATCCTGAGATGGAGGCAGCAGTGAGTACAGAGCCAAGCAAACCGAGAAACAGGAAACAAGGAGTGGGTGACACCCAGACCTAGAGAGCCACCCCAGCGCTGGCTCTCTCCTGACTAACCACCAGCCCGGTGAAGGACTCCGGCTCCAGCACTGCGGCGGATCCCCTCCCCCCACATACTGTCTCTGCATTTGTGTCCTTCTCCATACGCCCTATCCTCTCTGGGAGACAGGACATCTACCCCTAGTCATTTCCACGGGACAAGGAGGACCCCCTCCAGTGGGAAGAGCCAGTTTTCCACGCCTTATGTGCAGGGTCAGACCTGTCATGCATGTCACCATTAGCTCTTGCCCCTTAAGGTGCAAGGACAGAAAGAACAGCACCCTCTCGGGTATTACACAGCGCAGGCCATGGGCTTCCACACTGCTGATGCACATAATGTTCACAGATGTTCTGACAGATATGGGGAAACTGAGGCACGGGGGAGTTAAATACTCTGCCCAAGTCCACTCAGTAGTAAGAGGTAGAGGAAGGTTTGAACACAGCCAGTCCAGGTCTTTTCATTCTATTGTCTGGTGCCATGTTGGGCATGAATTCTGGCATCTTTAAAGACCTTTGACACCCTCAGAAATGAGCCAAGTGACCAGTTTACACGGGGCCTTGGAGTCATCTTTCCTTTCTAGACCCCTTTTGTCTTTGTAGCATTCGTCCTTATCACAGGACTTCCTTATTATGCTGACTGGAAAGGAGATCAATGAATGTTGTAGAAAATTCAACTTGAATCAGGAGCAAGGGTGAAATATGCATTATTTCATATGTCATAAAAAAAAAATCCCCCAAATGAAAGCAAGCACATGTTTGCTTTCCAAATGCTTTCCTATGGACTTTCCCTTGAACTCTCCATGCTACAGCTGGGAAGTTGCTGTCTTTGCACAAAACTGACCACCAGAGGGCAGACCGACCTCAAAAAGACTGTCAAATTTAGATTTCATCTCCAAGTCGGGCTTCTGTAGAGCACACTTTTGCAATACCTCCAGGAGATGTGGCCCAAGGGACAAGAACTATATTATTATCTGCTGCTCATTTTTAGCTATCTGGCAGAAGTCTGTCTCTGGCACATAGAGGAAGTGGCTGCCTCCTGCAGGGCCTGTGAGAGGTGACCTGTCAGAACTTCCTGCACACATATGGCCCCTGGCCCTCACACTTGGGGATTAAGGGAGATGCATCCCAGATGAAGAGGGGCGTGGCTGTGGAACTGGAAGGGGACGCTCTTCCAGTCCTACCCGGTGTTTGCACGCCCTTGGTCACCTCCTGAACCAGCCCCTAAGGGAAGGGAATCTCGTGGCCCCACCACCACCTCTCTTCTAAAGCACCAGTGACTCAGGACCTTCTCAGGACCACAGGGCAGTGGGGGGAGCTGCAGGGGTATATGGCAAGCCATGCTGGGCTTTGTGCCACCCACTGGCAAAGTCCTCTTCACAGCTCCTGCCCTTATCCTTTTGCTGTTTGCCCCACAGAGCTTTGACACTGTCACAGGGGCCCAATGACGGTGCTTCATGAAGAGAGTAAACATGCTGGGTCCTCTGGGGCCCCAAGGCCAGAGGAGACACCAGGAAGGAGGGGTAAATGGGGCTAGGTGTGTTTACACTATCACACTGCCCTGCCCGCACCTGCATGAGTGTAACTTTCACATATACCTTTCCCATACAAATATCACACAACTCACCCATATTTACTTTCTTATTTAAACCTCCAAGCCCATCCCTTGCCTTTGGCCTCAGCCTGGCTAACCAGTCTCCATGTTGCAGGCAGCAGGAACTTGCTAGTCTGATCACTTCATGCTCCTGTGGGAATTCCAATGGGCTCTGTCTCGCTCCAATCTGCCACAGGTCCACCCTGCACCTCACACTCTTTGCCCAGCCACAGGGGTCTCCACCTCAATCCTCACACACTGCTGTCCCCACCCACAGGCCCTGCCTTTTGTGCCCCTGGGGAGCTCCAGCCTAGCCTCCAGGATCTCCTTCACTCAGCTGGGCTGAACTACAGGCCGCTGTGGTGACTCTCCCAGCTGGAGAGCTGGGGTAGTCCATCTAAGCAGAGGGAGCCCAGTTCCGCCTCAGAGTCCCTGAGGCCCCTGGCTGGATGGACTTGCTTTTGTGCTGTTTTTGGGACAGAGTCCTATTTTTTAGTAATCCTTCCTTAAATAAGTGGAAGAGATATTCTTAAATTAATAATAAAAAGTATAGTATAATAAATTCACAGCCCAGTAACAGTCATCTATTACCTTGAACTGTATATCCCATACATGCATACAATATGTTCACGTGGCTGGTGAGACAGGTTTGTCTGCACCACCACAAACATGTGGGCAGCGGTGCCATGTTGTGACACCATGACAGCTATGGTGGAATTTTTCTGTTCCATTTTAATCCTGTGAGATTGCTGTTGTATGTTGTCCTTCCCTGATGGAAACGCGATTACGTGGCACAAAACTGCCTTAAACCACTGACCCATCTGAGGAGCCAGCACAGAGATGAAGAGGAAACGGAAGCTGAGAGGTATTGAATGACCATCCTGGGCCTCCCAGTAGTGAGCAAATTTCTAGTCACTGCATACTGTCCATTCCTGTTACACACCAGGGCTGCTGTGCCGTGCTGTGGGAGAGTCCCTGGAACAGGGCACCAGTCAGCAGTCCTGAAGCCACAACCTGCTCTGAAAAACTAGCCATTGAGGGCAGTGCCGACTAGGTGGACCAGACCACCGCCTCTGGGGAGCCCGACCCAGACATGAGACTTGTGCAGTGGTTGGAACCCGAAAGTCTCAATGATTTATAAAGGAATTTGGGGGAAATGTTGAGTTAATATTGTACGCACTTCAGTAGATCTTCTCATTTAAAGGAAGTATGTGGCAAGTTCTTTTAAAGTATGTGTCACAATTTGTCCATTTGCATCTTCTTTCTTTGGTGTGGGAGCTGTCCTGCAGGGCCCACACTTTCGGACCTGCTGTGTTGTGTGTCTTCGGCTTCCCAGGGGGACCTGTCCACAGTCCCGTCATCATGCATGGGAATTTGTCAACCTTTCCTCTGAAACTCTTCCAGAGCCGCAAGGTTTTTTAAAAAAATTTATTCTTCTAATGAAGTCTGAATAATTTGGCCTACTTTCTCTGTGACTCCATTTCTTATATACTTAACTCTTCAGCTTTTGAAAACTGTGTTTGAGAAGTGAACCCAAATACTTCTTTGTTTTATAACTTGATGATTTTGTATTTTGTGCTACCTTCTTTTTTTTTTTTCAATTATTTTGAGATAGGGTATCGCTTTGTAGTTCAGGCTGGCCCTGAGCTCAGCCTCAAACTTACATCACAGCAATCCTCCTGCCTCTGCCTCCCAAATGCTGGGATTACAGGCATGAGCCACCACGCCCGGCACTGTGGTATGTGGTACTGGTTGCTGCTGGGGTGAGTCTCCACGCCCAGTATTGTATGTGGTTACCAGGGATTGGGGATCGAACCCGGGTCCTTGCACTTGCAAGACAGGCGCCGGAACCACTGAGCTAAATCCCTGGCCCTTTTGTGCTACCTTCTTAAATTATTTGTATGGTTTTATTTTCTTTTCCTTCCCATTCTCACTCTGTCCTAGGTTCATGTGCATATCCTCTGGTCAATTGTTCACTCATTTACATACATACATTTGCATATAGGATACTCATTTATTTATATACATGCATATTGCATCTACATATTACTTTTTTCTTTAAAAAAGAATGACTCAGTTTTCTCATTGAACATGTCCTGGAGACCTTCCCAGCAGGATGCAGGCTTACTCCAATCTTTAACGGCCACAGGGTAACCCATGAAACAAATGTAACGTATTTTACTCAGTCAACTCCCTACAAAGTTAGGTTGTTTCCAGTTTCTTGTGGTTCAAAGCTAAGATGCAATGAACACTCTGCTTTCAAAGACATATGAAGTATTCCTTTTTTGTGAGACAGAGTTAGCTCAGGCTGGTCCTGAACTCAGCTTCGAACTCAGCAATTCTTCTGCCTCTGCCTCCCAAGTGCTGGGATTACAGTTATGAGCCACCACGCCTGGCATTGTGGTATGTGGTACTAATTGCTGGTGGGCATGAGTCTCCTAGCCCAACATTGTTGTGGTTACTGGGGATGAAACCTGGGACCTTGCTCTTGCAAGGCAGGTACCAGAACCATTGAGCTAAATCCCCAGCTCTAAAGTAGTCCTTTTAAATACATTACTAGAAGTAGATCTGGATTTTTGATACATTTACCATCAAATCACATTTTAAAGTTCATTACAAACTTGTACTCTTAGGACAGTGTGTGAGAATGTGGACTCCTGACATTACCTCTGCAGTTTTGAACTACATCATGGGTAAAATCAGTCTCTCATTGTTATTTTAATATGCATTTAATATGCATATTCTTTATCATTATTGACCACGTGCCTATTCTCTTACACAAAATGCTTCTTTGTTGAGCCAATAGACAGAACAAATGGGAAATCAATCAAGTGCTCTGCAGACTTGCATCTTGGCCAAGGTGAGAAGTAGGAAGGAGAACAGGCTCCCGCAGGGGGGGAGGAGCTGGTGAGGTGACAGGGATCCTTCACAGAGGACCCTCACTTCAGTGTGAGCTGCTGGAGAAGGCTGGGCAGGGCACAAGTGGGAGATGGGACAAGAGGACCCTGCCAAAGAGCTGTCACTTTAGATGGTGCCAACTACCCTGAGCGCAGGCCCCTTGTCAAGGAGGTGTAGATAGGGCCGGATGCTAGACAGAATTCTTGTTGGGCAACTGTGAACTTGGCCCCAGTTTCCTTTAGTTCCCACCAAGCTGGGGTTTTGTAATCATCTGCCAGAGGCAGATGCCTGGTTCTGATTTACACAAAGGCTCCCCAGCTGTGAGGACTAGCAGGTGAGTACACCCAATAGACTGCTTTGGAGGACATTACTGCAAGAGAGTGGATGGAGATGAGAATTGCAGGTCAAAGAGGACTTTGAGGTGCTCCTAACCTCTGCTGTCCCAGCCTGACTATCAATAGACTACCGAGATACCGCATTCTACCATGCCAACTTCCCAGCAAGACCTAAATCATACCAGGACCTGCAAATACACTTTCAGACTCTGTGAGCACATGGGTCAAACTGTAGAGAAATACTTGGGCAAGGCCAGAGGGGCAGAGGAGCTACCTGAACCAGCATTCACTGGGGAATTTTGCCTGGCTTTGCTCCAACAGCTGTTTTTGTGTCCTGCACCTATTCGTAGCTGCATAGATTTCCTAACTTGTGATTCCAACATTTCTCTCATTCTAAGGAGACTCTTTGCCCTTGCATACTGCAGAAGGGTAGCAATGTTTTTATCTCATTATCATTTGTTTACTTTCTGAATTGCAGGAGTTAAAATAAGAACAGATCAAGTTTCTATGAGTACAAAGTGACAGATTTGAAGAGGACATTCAGATGGTTAGTCTTTGGGGGCCACGTGGACAGAGGCCATGAGAGACATAATACTTTTATTATGACATTTAGTCAATTCCACTGCTGTATCAGTAGAAAAAGAATAAATAATTTGATTCCTTTAAGCCTTAGAAACAGAATGCTAAGGGCTTATAGTTTTATGACATTTATGACATAGCTTTATCTAGACACGCAGGGATGAATGGTAAGTATTTTGGGAAATATTCAGTTGGTAATGGGGGTCATATGATGGGACCGAGGCTTGCATCTGTCACTGAGACACTGGTGGTAGATTTGTGCACAACTCCTTTGTTCCCTATATCTCAGCTATCCTGTTCCCAAAGTGCTTGAGACATCTGCTTCTCCCCCGATGGAGGAATGGCACACTTACAACTTTGTCTTTCTTAGACAACTGAATAACCCTTGACACAGCAATGTAAGACACTGACCCCTCCCCAACAAAGAAAGCAAACAAAGTGAGTCCATTGACTGCTCTCAGGACCTCAAAATGACCTCTGGATGCAGCACTGAGGCAGGGAGTGTAAAGAGAGCCTCGCAGAGCCTATAATGCCAGACTCCATGAGACAAACACTGGGGAAGAGAAAGTCTTTTGGGAAGAGGGAACCAGGGGCTGTGAAATGGATTCCCTTGAGTCTTCAGGCTCTGTCTGTAAGAATGGTAATGAGAAAGGGAACCTGAGAGACAAGGAATACATGGACAGTTCCTTACATCAGCCAGGAAGATCTCCTGCCACATGTATTCCAAAGAGAATTCTGGGAAATGGAGGCCACAGGGTGGATGAAGTCAGCCTCAGACTGCTGGTTCTCACAGAGCTTAACACAAGTCTGAAAAGAGTCAGCTGTCATCCAAGAAGCTTCACTGTGCTCCAGGTCAAAGACCAAGGTGGTATAAAGGAATATAAGACCCAGCAACTAAAAACAACAAAAGAAGCAGGAAATTATGACCATAAGCAGAAGAAAAATCAACCCCTTGAAAACAGATCCAGAAATGACAGAATGAACAGCTGAAAATATTAAAATATGTTGATGAATACATTTACTTTATTCAAGAGAGTAGAGGAAGTCATGAATATGATAGAGAAGGAAGATATACATTTTTAAAAGCCTTGACAAATCACTAGAGACAAAAAATGCACACTTTTGAATAAAATTAGTAAAAAGATTAGTAATAAGATTAGTAGGTGAGAAAGGAAATAGAAAACCTGAAAAATACTGTAAAAATTGACTTAAGTAAGTCAAGCCACCCGAATTTAAAGACCCAATTCAAAAATGGGCATCTGAAATGAACAGACACTTTTCAGAGGAAGAAATAAAAGCAGCTCAGAAGCATATGAAGAAATGTTCAACATCACTAGTCATTCGAGAGATGCAAATGAAAACAACATTAAGATTTCATCTTACTCCATAAAGAATGGCTGCCATTTCAGAATTAGCCGGCAATAAGTGTTGGCGAGGCTGTGGAAAAGCTGCATTGTTGGTGGGAATGTAGACTCATACAACCCCTGTGGAGATCAGTTTGGAAATTCCTCAAAAAGCTAGGATTGAAAGTCCCATTTGACCTGGCCATCGCTCTGCTGGGTATATACACACAAGAATTAAAAGATTCATATCACAGTGACATATGTGCACCCATGTTTATAGCAGTTCAGTTTGTGATTGCTAAATCTTGGAAACAACCCAAATGTCCATCAACTGGAGACTGGATAAAAAAGCTGTGGTTCTATAGAATGGAGAATTACTTTGCCATAAAAAATGATAAGTTTGAATCATTTAGACTTAAATGGACATACCTTGAGGACATCCTCATGAGTGAAATAAATAGGTCACAGATGTGTAAATATTGTATCTTTCCTCTGGTATGAGAAAATAAAGATGTAAATGAGTTCTAGAATGTGTGTTATATATTGTGAAATAGAAAATACTCAAAGCAAAATGGGGTGAAGGGAGAAAAATAATGAAATTATAACAAGAAAGGAAACAAAGTTTAATGTATATAGGGGTGGGGGTGGTAGGGTGAATAGGGCTATTGGAAAAAATGAGAATTAAGTTGTGTCATATATTGGTACAAATTCTCATTGTTGAGTGCAATCATGATGTGTATATGCAACGTACCAATAAAGATTTCAATTTTTTTAAAAAAATTGACTTTATAGGTCATTTATAGGTCATTTTACTAAACACTATTAGGATACACAATATTTTTAAGTCTATGTGGAAGAAAGAATATATCTGTTATTTTTTTAAAAGTCTCAATACATTTAAAGTTTCTAAAATGGTAGAGTATGTTTCAGACTCTGAATAATAATACTAATAGAAAAATCTCCATTCCTTTATGCAGATCCTGAAAGATATGTTTAAACATTTCTTGTGGTGGGAGTTTGTTAGTAATACATTCTTTAGCTTTTATATGTTAGACACTCTGTTATTTATATTCTATACACAAAACTGCATTTTATACATAGAAATATAAGATTCTTCGACCCTCTAAACCAATTTCTGTCCTTTTCTTGGCTCTGTTGCCCACTGAGAAATCACAGTCAGAGCAAAGATCAAAAGTCGGATTTTGTTTTGCCCTGACATTGAGTGGGCTTGTCGGCTACCTCTTCAGTGAAATAACTGCTGGTACAGAGACAAGCATGAAAGGACAGATTCTCAAATGGAAAGATCAAGACTACAGGCCCACAACCTGGTCAGCCAGGAGGAAACTGGGCAGCAATGGGCAATGGCATGGGAGGAGAGCCAGGACGGGATGGGTCTGAGCCCCATAAGGCAGGACGGTGGACACTGAGTACCTAGCAGGGACCTAATGGTGCTTGGTCTACAGCATGGTGTGTGTAGGAGGTTGGGGACCTGCTCTCTGGACTCATTCTACCCCCACAAGCAATTCCTGGAGAAGCAGCTTTTAGCTATGAAGAGAGTCCTTGGAACCTCCCTCATCTTTAACAGTGGGAAGGGCAGAAAAGTCTTCCCCATTTGGGGGGAAACGTTTGCTTTCTTCTTTCTTATATACTTGCAAAGAACAGAAGGAAAATGCTTTTAAGAAACTCACAGCTATAAATACAAAAATGTTGTAGGCACTTATTGAGGCCAGGAAGACACATCCAGGGCAAACAAGTCAGAAGCATCACTAAATACACACACACACATGTGTATGTGGCTAGTGGAGCTGGATGCTAGCTCCCAGGCCTTTTTTTATTCTATAAGTAGCCCCAAATCACAGGACTGGAAGTAGCCCCAAATCACAGGACCCACAGTTTCTGGAATTTATGATCTTAGTTCAATGACCATTGCTGATTTGTCCAAGTGTAGATATTTGACCCAGGTTAAGCCAGTTGAATCCCCAATCTGACAATGTGCAACTTGATACCAAGAGACACACTCTGTCTTCCAAGAGATCTCTGGAATTGGGTCACTTTCAGGAAAAAATCCTAGAAATGTCCCCAGATCATTCCACTAGGACGCCCAGAATGGCCCTATGTCTTATACCAACTACAACCTGGATACTCTGAGTCATGTGCCTTGTCTCTGAGTATTGCCAGCAGCTCCCATGAAATTCCAAAGACCCCCATAGTAGCAAACTCTGACTGCACCCACTGGCCAATTGGTACCATGGCTGCTCTTCTGCAAGGAAAGCAGGACTCCCTGCTTGTGCTGGATGGTTTCTCTGGCTGTGTGTGCTTAGAAAAGGCTGGAAAAGATCCCCCAAAAGGAGAGAGGGGCCACCACAATGAGATGAAATGGTGGAACAACAAAATACACCCCAGCACATAGTAAACTATTACCCTTCACCGCATGGTGCCTGGCTCCTAGTCTTGTATCCCTCTCATTGGACCTCACTGTTGGGAACACACCTCATTACCACTAATTCCCAGGTTTAGTTATTGTCTCTTCACGAAGAAGCAGACTTGGGCACAGAGGCACTGGCAGAATCTCTGCTCAGCACTGAATTCCCCATATGGAGAGAGCTGTTCCTGGTCTAATTTTATGCTTTTATAAGATACTGTTACCCCAGCTCCTTACACCTTTTTATTAGATTTTATAAAATGCATTCCCCTTTTTTACAGATGGAGAAACAAAAGCTCCAAGAGATGGAGTGAATTTCTCCAGAACCTTGGGCCTTGTTCGGTCACAACACAGTGCTAGTGGGCCTCTCCGGCTTGCCCTGGAGAATCCCATCTCTTCCACGTCCAGCCCTGCCCTACCCTCCCCTCCAGCTCAGCTCTGCAGTTGGCTGCCCATGGTTGCGTGTCAGCCCCACGACCTGCAGGAGGGGGACTCTCAGGTGCCCTTGGGCAAAAGGCGGAGCCCACATGCACTGGGTCAGCACTGGCACTGCTGATACTTCCTCACGGGTGGAAAGCAAGAGGATCCAATCGGGCCAGGACTGTGAGAGTCGGGGAAAGTGGACTCAAGTCCCAGGTACCATGGAGCAGAGGCCTCTGCTGGGGACCCAGAGGGTGCTTTCCCATCTTTTGTGTGCCTCGTCAGCACTTCCAGGACCAGCTTGTCAAAATAAATTGTATATTATGGATTCTGGGGGGTTGGGGGACCAGCTGTTACCAAAATGCCTGGGCTAATTTTAAATTGATTCATTATGCATGATTAATTCTCAAAGCCCTGAGAAAGAGAGAGAAATGAACATAGCTCCCCCACATAGGTTGCAGCCATGCTAGGAACATATTATTAGAACTGTCCCTCCCCTCCTTTCATTGTGTTAATAACAGTGTTAATATTAGATTTACATTTACATCTATGCAAAGACTGAGGTGATGCACAGTATTCACATATACCCCAAACTCAGCTTCTGCCATGCTTCACATCTCCTGTTAGTGGGGTGTATTTCTCACACTTAACATTCCATCGTTGCCCTGAATAACATTTCGTTCAGATTTCCTTACTTTTTAGGTAATATTCTTCCTTTGTCTCAGCATCTCATCCAAGTTCCTTTGTCTCAAAATATATATTTCCTTGTTGTCACATCTCCTTGGGATCCTCCTGGATATGACAATGTCGATGTTCCTGATGACCTTGACAGTGCTCAGTACTGGTAGGTATTTGTAGACTGCCCCCTGCTGGAATCTGCCAGCATTTTTCTCATGAGTAGACCGGGGGTCTGAGTCTGGAGGAAAACCAAAGGGGGTTTCATTCAGTTCAGTTTGAACTGAATGCCTCAGTTCATATCCTAGAGCGAGCTTGCTGGAGGCTGGGCCGAGAGAGCCGCGCCTGGTCACTGCACAGGAGCCGCGACTTCTGCTGCTCCGCAGTCGCTGCACAGCCCTGCGCTGCTCCTGTCCCTGCCAGAAACAATTGATGCCATTGCTAGGAACAACGGTGCGGGAAAGCTGCTGAGCTCTGCCAGCCCTGGGAGCCCCCCGCCGAAGGGCAGACTTCTCTCGCTGCAGAGTCTTCCTGCCCCAGAGCGGCTTTTGAAAAGCTTGCTCTTAGTCGTGCCAGGTCTACGCTTCCTGATTAAAGAAACAGTACTTGGAAAAGGTCTTCTGTTTCATCAACTCTCCCTCCTGGAAGGCTCAGACGCTGCCCCAGCTCTCGAGTCACCGAGAGGAGACCCCATGTGATGGAAGAAAGTAATCTAGTTTGGCCACTCCCAATTCACCCCGCCTTCAACTCCTTTTTCTTCCCCAGGGAAGGCTCAGGGGGTGACCCACCGTCAGAAGCCAGGGCATGTACCCGTTGATCACTGCCTCCACCCTCTCTGGCACATATTTCTAAGCTAGAGGCCAGCTTTATGCTTTCAGATGCCCTCTTCCCCTTTTATTCCCATTCCAACCTCCACTGCGCTTGGAGGTGTCCTTTTGCATCTCCTTCTCTTTGCACCGCAGAGACAGGATAATCGGTATCTCCTACCACCTCAACTTCTCTGGACATTGGCAGGAAGCAGGATTCCAGGATTAACTAAAAGATTTAATTTTGCAGAGAATTGATGCTAGGATCAGAGAAGGGAAAAGACCAGCAGATTTATATCATCAGGTTAAGATCCATAACTTAGTGGAAACAAACCGGAACATCTTGGTTGTCTAAACTGGATGTCCTCTATTAAATTATCTATCTATCTGTCTATCTATCTATCTATCTATCTATTCTCTAATTTATTGATTGACTGATCAACCAGTCATTTATAGATTCAAGCCACCTCTCCATAGACCTTGCTTTGCTATCACCAAAAGTAGAGCCGACAACAACGCCCCATCTGGCCTCATGGGATTGAGGGAATTTCTACCCCATGGGAGATGGGCCCTCATGGAACCTTGAAGGAGCCCCTCTCCTCAGCAATGTTTGGCACCTTCTCTGGCATCACTGTCAGATGGAAAAGTATCCCTGTCCTGGAAGACACTGTAATTTCAGGAGTCTACTCTGCATTAGACACCAAGAAGGGCCTCAGTTTCCTGTGTGCACAATGAAGGCTCAGCAGAAAGTGACTCTGAGGAAAGCCCTTAGAAACCCACTCATGAGACCTGTTAAAAATCCAATTCTGCCCCATAGTTCCAGTTTAGGAGGCTCAGAATGGAATCCATTCAGACTATTTCCACTGAAAACTCCAAGGATTTCAAAGATCTAGCTGATCAGAAATCACTGGGGTAAGCCATTTGTGATACCAGTGTGGAAGTCAGGGCTAAAATCCACACCTCAGCTCCCCAGGGAGCAGCGCTGGGGTGCTTGTGGCCCTGGCTTCTGCCATTAGTGCCCGAGGATCACCAGAAGGTAAGTCTTCACCCTGCACTTCTGCAATAAACACACAAAGTGCTTCTGGGAATAGACACTGTCCGCAGCCATTTTTAATATCACTATACTGCCAAAAGCGCTTGCTTCTGAGAATTAGCTAATGCAAGACTAATGGCTAGAAAAGTCTTTACAGAGAGTATTTGGACTTGGGAAGATACTGAGGTTTTATATTTTTGTATCTCCTGCCTTCTTCCTTCTCTTCTTTTTTAAAAACATTGCTTTTGATCATTCCTTTCTCTTTTTCTCCTTTCTCTTCCTTCTCCTTCCTCCCTTTCTCTTACATATCCAGGAAACATTTTACTTTTGGAAAGAAATGCCACGTGAGCCAGTCTTCAGTGTGTGAGAGTAGAGCTGTGGGCGGCAGGATTAGCGGGAGGCCGGGAAGTCTCTTTGCAGCAAGCGCAGCTGCAGCATCCCCGACACAGTCTGCGGCTCACTGAGGAGCGCAGGGCCTCCCCCAGACACAAGGGCCTGTGCACCACGGTCAGCACAGCCCTGGACAAAGGTGGGGGCAGAATCTACTCGGCAACCCTACAGCTATCCAATCAAGTATCACTGCCACTCAACCTCCCCTTCTTCGCTGACTTTTGATACATGTGACTGTTACACCTTTAACTGAGCATTTTGATTATACTGGGAGAATCAGAACTATAGAAGTAAACTTGAAAGTCAATTTTTTTTTTTAGCTCCCAGGACTGGTATGGTAGCTGTGATGAAGTCAAAGGCTGCATAGAAAGCAACCATAGTTTGTGGTGGTATCAGGCAGGGTTATAAAGAGAGAGGGTGAGTGAGTGCATTGAAACACTTGTCTAAGCAGAAATCTGCTGAAAAGATAGTTTCTTCCATTTCTAATTTACAAGAGACAAACCCGTACCCCGAAAGCCACTGACTCAGTGACCTGCTGTCCACTCTCAGGGACAGAGCTGAATGCTGAGGGGTCAGCTGTGCTTGCTGTTGTCATTAGTTTACCAAAACTGATGAAATAAGAGTGTCAAAAGAAAGAGATTTTTTTTCATGAAAACTAAGCTTGGTTCTTTGGAAAGGCTCCTTCTGTAAGTGGAAGTCACTAAAAATAATCACAGTGGAATTAGGTGTAGGCGAGATGATTTTAAAAGATTGGAAAGAGTTGTATATATTTAAAAATACCTGCCCCTTCTTAAGTTCTTACTTATTTCAAAGAAACCAAAATCGGAAATTACAGACAGTGTGTTTGAGTGGGGTTTATGTAAGAAAGAAGACTGGAAATTCTGAAGGACCTATTCTCAAAGAACAACTTCATGCTCCATGAAATTAGTGGTAAATGAATCACACAGGTTTTAAATTCAAATAAAAGTTTTCACAATTGTGTTAGGACTAAAATGACTTTCAAAACTCATGCTAGGTCAGTGTGGCTCATGAAGGGGCCTGGATTTGTCCAAAAGCATTGAGAAGTCACTGAGAAATTGTAGAGGGCAGTAGAATGGTGGGCCCGGGTCCTCAGATCACTCAGCCTGGGTAGCACAGACACATAGTGGGTCAGGGATCAGAGCAAAGAGGTCAGTAATCTGGACACATGATAAAAGTCATAAATAAAGAAAATAGAAAGAAGAAGAGAAAATGGAGAGACCTGGGGGAGACTGAACTGACAGGCTGAGGGGAGATGACTAGGAAGGAAAGAGAAGCCTGTAGTTCATGTTAGATTCTGTTATGGAAACAAAGGGAACCTAATGAACATAGGTTATGAACTATGTCTCATATTAACTTCCCTTTTCGTCGATCTTCTCAGGATTAAGGCGTCCTTTAAGATCTCCCAGAAGTACTCAGTGCTTGAAGCCCCAACCTCGGAGGGACTTGATCCATCAAAATGAAGCTGTACCCCTACTTAGTTAGAGCTCTTTACATTTACAGGACTAACCATACAGCCCTGAATATTAGAGCTAATTTTTTTTCATCTCCTTCTACTACATGGAAATGTCTGATGCCAGTCAGCATTTTCTTTAACTTCGTACCTGTAATTCCCGGCAGTGTCCAGCACATACAGATGCCTCTAAATATATGCCATGAACTAATCAGCAGTAGCACTTCCAAGATGATAATTTGAATTATTATATTTGTTTCTCTATCTGCTGTATATATTACCATGGGTCTCTCTTTTGAGTGTTTTTGTCACCAGATGTTATTAATTCTATCTTATCTATCTCTAGAAAGCAAATGATGAAATGTATATGAAACAAAAATGATAAAGTCATTGGATAATTTATGGAGATTAAAAGAAAATTTATTGGCCATTTTGGAACAACTTCCCTGGGCTTCCACCATTTTGAAATAACTTCCCCGGACTGCTGCCATTTTGGAGCAATTTCCCCAGGCTTCCAGCATTTTGAAGATGCCACCATTTTGGAACAATTCTCCAAGCCTGCTACCATTTTGGAACAACTTTCCCAGGCTACTGCCATTTTAGAACAACTTCCCTAGGTTGCTACCATTTTAGAGCAATTTCCCAGGCTTCCACCATTTTGAGGATGCTTCCATTTTGGAGCAACTCTCCTAGGCTGCAACCATTTTGGAACAATATCCCTGGGTTCCCACCATATTGGAGCAACTGCCTTAGACTGCTATCATTTTAGAACAATTACCCTAGTTTGCTGGTGTTTGGGAATAACTTCCCCAGACTGCCACAGTTTGGAATAACTTCCCCAGGCTGCCTCCATTTTGGAACAAATTCCCTCAGCTGCCTCATTTTAGAACAAATTCCCAGGCTGCTGCCATTTAGAAGCATTTCCTTGGCTTCCATCATTTTGGAAAAACTTCCCTGGGCTGCTACCATTTTGGACCAATTTCCCCAGGCTTTCACCATTTTGAGGATGCCACCATTTTGGAACAAATTTCCTAGGCTGCTGCCATTTTGCAACAACTTCCCTGGGTTGCTGCCATTTTGGAACAACTTTCTCAGGCTGCTACCATTTTGGAACAACTTCCCCAGGTGCTGGCATCCTGGAACATGATGCTCCAGAGTTTCCTTCTCAAAGAAAAATTCTACACTTTTGCCATTTTGAGGCTGCTAAGGGTAGAGATCTGCTGAATCTTGTGATGACTTTAGACCCTCTTTCTATTCTCCTATTCCTTCTCAGCAATATAAATCTTTTGTGCTCTATCTTTACGTGTCACATGTGAGACTCACCCAACTTGACATAATGACAGCCATTTTGTTAAAAACCTCCACTTTGTATTCTGTGACCTCCTGCAAATCCAGTGCTTGTCTCTATGGGACTGTTCCACCTCTAGCTAATAGATTGCACCTATTCCATAGTAACAGGAAATGTTTTAATATGTACCCATTCTATCATAACAACATGTTCTGTCACATGTGCTGACCATTTCTTTTCTGATTTCTGTACATTGCTTACATAAACATAGAAACCTCTTGGTAACAGACTAGTAGGTTCTGCCTTTAAATAGCTTAATTTCACCTCTACAGTCAGTTTCACTGGAAGTTAGGTCCCAGCCAGTCAATAAAGTTATTTGATGGACTTTAAAAAAAGAGAAAGAACATTTGTCAAATTAGATTACTATAATTTAGCACTGAATTTATTCCTGAGATTCATAACTCATCAGTGTTAAAGAGGAAATTATTTATGCTACCTACATAGTGTGCTTTTCAAAATCACAACTTACAAAACAGTAGTACAGGACCATGGGACTCATTTCCAACTTAGTGTATATAAATATATATATATATATATATATATATATATATATATATATATATGTGTGTGTGTGTGTGTGTGTATATATGTATATGTATATATGTATATATATGTATATATACGTATATGTATATATATATATATATATATATATATGTATATATATACATACATTCCCAGATTCACAGGTGCTACAAGGGCATCCTGCATCTCTATTACAGGATACTAGAATCCTTTCTCTTACACTGTCTCAAACCTCCTTATATGATACTCTACAAAAATCATAGTTTGGGGAATATGAGCTTAACATAGATAAGAAGATTACAGTGCCAGGAAAGACAAATTTATTTTAGAAGTAAAATCTTCAAAGACTTTTGCAGGTGGATTTTTACACAAAAACCTGAGGTTATAGATGGATTTATTGGGAGTGACAGAAGGAAGAATCCCAAAGAACCTGTCTACTGTCTTCAGGAAAATAAATTGGTGTCTGATAGACAGGAGTTGGTGAAATGTTTTGTTTTTCCTTCCCTGTACTTTTTTCCATTTCATTTTAAGGTATAACTTCCATACAGTAGTATTCCACCTTTTTGGCACTCCTTTCTGCCAGTGTTGACAAACATACGTAGTTTTGTCAGCACTGTCATAGCCAAGTCATAGAACAGGGTTATCAACCCCTAAATTCCACATTCTCTGTAGCTAACCCTTTCCCACCACATGCCCTTGGGAACAGTTGATCTTCTTTCTATTATACAAGTTAGCTTTCTGTTGTGGCAACTAAATACCTAAAATAAATCAACTATAAAGGAGGCAAAATTTATTTTGGCTCATGATTTCAGAGGTTTTCATCTGCAGTTACTTGTCCTTGTCACTCTGAGCCTGTTGTAAGGCTAATATCATGGTGTGGAGCAAGGGATAGAACAAAGCTTTTCACCTAATGGTAGCCAGGATAGAGAGAGGAATGGGGCCAGGGTCTCTATATTTCTTTCAAGGTCCTTGCCTGTGTGCTCCCTTCCTTCTATGAGGACTCACTTCCTAAAGCTATTCCACTACTACTTGTCAGAGGCTGGTGGCCAAATTCTGAAACTTTGGGAGATATTTAAGATCCAAACCATAATACCTGTTCCTATGGTTTTTCTTTCTAGAATATCCTATCACAACATGATATAGAATTATAATATTCCGTGAACTCAGGTCTCTAATGGGGCAGGAAAAGATGAGTTTTCAGACTGCTTGCTTTGGTTGGTATGTTGTAAGTGTAGGATAGATAGTCTTTTCAGTGTTGATCTTATGTGGAAGCCAAATGCTGCAGAGTAATTTTAAACATATGGACTTGAGCACCAGGTCAGCAAGTAGAATGGATGGTTGTCCTCTCCTTCACAGAGAACAAGTGAGATCCACCAGTAAATTATTTATTCCATCTCAATAATTCATACTTTGAGTCAGCAATGAGGTGCTGGAGACTGAAGAGAGTTAAAGGAGCTGCTTGTTCCCAATGAGCTTGCAATTACAGTGCAAACAGATCCAAGGGGCTTAAAACTCCAGTTGGGTGCACAAATTTGGGAGGCACAAATTTTTAAAAAATTTATGCTTCAGTTCCTGGGGAACTTGGGTCAAGGCCTCATCTACAGAAAGGGATGCCAGAGGCCCTTGTGAGCTGTTATGGAGATATAGGAAAGACATTTGTGGAGCTAAAATGTTGAGCACAGGGTAAAATCAGGGTGGAGAGAGTTGATTCTGGTGTCAACTGTGATTCGTTGGAATTCACAAAAGCTCTGTAGTGTCTGCAGCCAGCCTGTCACTTAGCTCCTGGATGACCTTGGGCAACTCACATAACTTCTTTGCTCTTCAATCTTCTCATCTGTGAAACAAAGACTTGATAGTGCCTATGTCACTCATCTGTGAAGATAAAGTGTGTCGTAGTGTGGAAAGCACTTTGCATGGGGCTCAGCTGTGATACAAGGAGAGCTGAGCATGAGGGATCTTGAAAGCACAGTGATGCGCTGGAGGAGATTGGAAGCCACTCGAAGGTTCAAAACAGAAGACTGGTATAATTAGATTTGTCTCAAGAAGACAACTCTGAAAAATAATTGGGAATCAAGATGCAAGAAAATCAGAGATGAGGGGCTGGGGATATAGCTCACTGGTTCCGGCACCTGTCTTGCAAGTGCAAGGGCCTGGATTGGATCCACATAACAATACTGCGGTAACCACATAACAATACTGGGCTTGGAGACTCATCCCAGCAGCAATCATTACCACACACCACAGTGCCGGGCCTGGTGGCTCAGGCCTGTAATCTCAGCACTTGGGGGGCAGAGACAGGAGGATTGCTGTGATGTGAGTTTGAGATTGAGCTCAGGGCCAGCCTGAACTACAAAGCGAGACCCTGTCTCAAAAAAACCTAAAAAAAAGAAAAGAAAATTAGAGATGAGAGAAAGAGAAGGCGTGAATCAAGATTACAGCAGAGTGGCTTCATGTTGCTGTCACAGAATACCCAAGACTGAGTAATTTATAAGGGAGATAAGTTTATTTCCTATAATTCTTGAATCTGGAGATCAAGGCAGCAGCAGATTCAGTGTTCCACAATGGCTGCTCTCTCCTACCAACATGATGCCTTTTTCTGTGATATACAGAGTAGACAAATGTTGTGGAAGGGACAGAAAGGCAAAAAGTGTCTAACTGGTGACCTTCAGCCTTTGCCTAAGATCCCTCATCCTGTTCATGTAAGGTCAGCCCTCACTACACTGTCACCACCGAAAGCCCTTCCCCTCTACTATCCCAACTAAATTTCAATGGCTGAATCTCAGGACACAGTCAGATATGAGCAGAGGGGCTAGAGAGAGAGAGCAGTAGATAAACTGGGGGATTTTAAGTGTCATAACTGACACATTTGGTAAATGACTTACATGGAAAAGGAAGGAGGTAAGAGCAGCTAGTGATGAGCTTCCTGTCTAGCTGACAGGATGTTGAACCGGTCAAGATGGTGTAGAAAGCCTCTTCATGCTCATCAGCAGGAACCCTGGCTGGTGTCTCTCTGCACTCTCCTGGCCTTGTGTAGTAGCTGGGGATAATGATGTAGTCCAGAAATATCTATTGCACGAAGATTGGTTTCCTACCCAGTGAGAAAGTTGTCAGTGTAATTATCAGTAGAGATCTTTGATCTGGTTGGGACCTCACTGAGTGGCTTTTACATATTAATTACATCAAAAAGATAAAAGTGCACGCGATAATGGGAACCAAGGAAGTAGAAAAGTACTAAATAGACCAACTTTTATGAAAAATACCAACAACTAGCCACCAAAATGCAGTAATTTTCTGTAATGTGTGTCTTGGCCATGACTGCGAGATAACCTGTTTCACTCTGTGAAACATTTTCAGTGCTGGGGAAGCCAATCAGAACATTATACCTTAGGAAGTTTAATAAAGGAACACTGTCATTTATTATCCCCTTGATCTTAGGCGCAGAGGTCCCTGAGGCACAAGACACTCTGTTCTCTCCCCCCAGCACCCACTGTTCCCAACCCCTAGCATCTCCAGTCAAATATGTCAGTAACATTGGTCCATTTTCCCTTGGTGCAAAGTCACACATGTTCATTCAGTTCATGAAGGGCAATTGCAAATGCTTTGGCCTGTAAAAGGCTTTTTTGGCTTCTAGAAGTGGTAGGAAGCAAATTTCTGAGCAATTTCTCTTTGGAAAATCACTGTGCATCAAGAGGGATCATGTTCAGCTTTTTTTAAGAAGGCATTTCTGCTATGTGTTTCTTGTGATCAGCTGGGAACAGCCTGGGTAAAATGCAGGTGGGATTTGGGGAAAGGTACCAAAAGAAATGAAAAGGTAACATTGTATAGTTTGCTTTTTTTTTCTTCAACAAGTTCTAGGGCTCCTGAGAGCTAATTTTGAAAGTTTATCTTGTGCAAGGCACTTGCCAAGTGCTATAAGCACACAGGGGACATGGGCTACAGGGCTCCCTCAAGGAGTCCCTGGAACACTGGGAGTGGGGTCAGACCTAAATGAGTGCCAAAGGTAGCAGGAATGTGAAGAAAAGTGGAGAGGAAAGAATACATGTGATCAACTGGGCAAGTCAGGGGTGCTTAAGACACTTGCTGTTAGACTCCAGTCGCACCTGCTGAGTATATGACACAGGCCTGAGGGGGGGAAAATACTAAAAGACAGAACAAAGAGAGAGAAAGTGAGGTTCCAGGATGACCAAAATGTAAGTGACAAAGGCCCTGTCCAGTCCCAGGCACTGAATTTTATTGGCAATCAATCATAGTTTCTATGGAAATTAATGTAATTAATGTAAACAACACTCATAAAGCATAAGACAAAGCATTCTAAAATTAGGAACAGGATAGACAAAATATCTGGTTGTAGTTAGAACATTGTCCTAGTCTGAAATCTTTAGTTATAGTAATGGAAATTAGGTTTGGGTTATTCTGACCTCAGCACCTGGGCTTCAGCCAGACTCACTTCTCAAAGCCAGGCAGTTGTGAGGTTAGCGCTTTACAGCTTGCTCTGGGAATGATCAATATGATGGTTCCACACAAGGCGGGAGCACAGGGAACTCAGCTGGCAGATCAAGGACCTACCAGAGATTGGCAGAAGGACTTCTTTTTACAGTCTTGTATCCATGCTCATCACATTTATACAAAGTGGATGTCAGTACTGAGCTTTCTTGCCAGCGCAGATGAGGTTCAGAGAAGGTAGTGCGTGCAAGCAGAGTGCACATGTTCCGAGAAAAATTTAATTTGTCTTTCCCATGAAAGATGTTCATGCCTTATTCTCTGGAATCTGTGCATTATCTTATGTGCCAAAGGGGAGGTTGTAGATGATGTGAGAAGACTCTGCAACAGGCAGATTATACCAGATCACCCAAGTGGGTCCAATGTAAGCTCAAGGATCCTCATAAGGGGAACAAGGAAACAGAAGAGAGAAAAATTGAAGAGATGGCAGCTCGAGAAATACTTGGCCTGTCCTTGTACATTTTGAAGACAGAAGAAGGGGCCACGAGCAAACAAGAAACATGGCTGTGTATAGAAGCTGGAAAAGGTAGCAAACATATTCTGCCCTAAAACATACAGAGCGAAAGTAGCCTGCTGATATCTTGGAGTATTTTCAATTTTTTATTAGTATATGTTTGCAGTACATATTGTTTATTCATCTTAAGTGGTAGGTGCATATACTAACATATTTTAATTCTTTTTTATTCACCTTCCTTTCTTCTCCCTCTCCCTCCATCTCTGGATTCACTTCCCTCTTGCAAAAGATGTATCAGCCTGCTTCCTATTGTCTATCTATTATTTTTTAATCTTTATTTAACCCATTATTTTTAATCTTTTGATTTTATTATATAAGAGGATATTCAGCAATATTTAAGCCTGTATGTCTGATTTATTTCACCTAATATGGTAGCTCAAGTCACATCCATTTTCCTACAGATGGCTCAAATTTATCCTTCTACGTGGTAAAGCAGTACTTGATTGCATAGAAATACTACATTTTCTTTAACCATGCATATATTGATGTATATATATAGGCTGTTTTCAAGCTTTAGCTATTATGAGTAACATGGGTGTGCATATGTCACTGAGGTGTTTTGGAAAGATACGAAGGAGGGAAATAGCCAGGCTAAATGGAATTTCTAGGTTTAGGTGTGTGAGATATCTCTATTCTGATTTCCATAGTAATTGCAGTGGTTTACATTCCCACCAATAAAGAAGAATGGTGTATTTTCCCCCCATGGTCTCACCAGTTGCTATTATTTTATTATTACTATTATTATTATTTTTATTATAATTATCATTTATGATAATTATTTCTGGAATATGACAGAATCTAAATGTTGTTTTAATTTGATTTTCTAGGATGTCCAGGGATTTTATTCATCTGTTCATTTATTCATTGGCCATTTGTCTTCCTAAGAAATGCTTATGCATTTCAGTTGACCATTTTTTGATTGGGCATTCTATTTCATCAATTTCATTGCCTGTTATTGGATTGTTTAGGGTTTTTTAATGTATTTTTGTTTTACATTTGATAATTCATATGTGCCTATGAATGTGTTCATTTCTTATAAGTTTTCAAATTTGAGTTCACATTTCTGTAGAAAATTACTAAATTATCTTTTAGATTTTGGTGATATCCAATATAATTTCCATTTGTTTATTTCTAATTACACTGAGATAGGTCTTTCCATCTTTTAGCTAAGGCTTTGCCTCTTTATTTCCTTCTTTCAAAGAACACACTTTTTGTTTCATTGATTTTGTGTATGTTTATGTCTCAAGTTTTTTAACTTCTGCTCTGATCTTTACTATTTCCTTCTTTGTACTAGGTTAAGACTTGTTTTTCTAGGACATTGAAGTGCGTCACTACATTATTTCTTGGAGCTCATTCTGTTTTCCTAATATAACCACTCACATCAGCAATATTCACAGTTAGAATTGCTTTCATTGAGTTTCCTATGGTATGGTAAGTAGTACTGACATTATCATTTGATTCTAAGAATTGTTTAATTCCTTCTGTGACCCACTGAGTATTTCAGAGTACTTTATTTAATTCTCAGGTGTTTGTAAAATTTCTGTGGTTTCTTCTGCAATCGATTTCTAGTTTCATTTCTGCATAATAGCACAGTATACATGGGATAATTCCAACTCTGTTGTATTTATCTGTTTAAAGTCCAGGCCTTATGGAATAGTGTATGTTCTACTTTGGAAAAAAGTTTTGTGTGCTTCTGAGGAGAACATGTATTTTGTTGTTGTAAATAAAACAATAGACTACTAAGTCTATTTGTTCAAAGCTCTGATTTCTCTGTTAATTTACTGTTTAGCTAATATGCCCATTTGTGATAGTGGATTCTATGATTCTGTTGGTGTTTATTTGATCTTTTATGTTCAGTAGTGTTTAGGATGTTGCATGCACTGATATTCTGTGCATAGATATTTATGATTATTATCTTTTTCTGTTGAATTGTTCCCTTAACTAATAAGCAGCAATCTGTTTGCTTCTTTTTTTTTTTTTTTAGTTTTTTTGAGACAGGGTCTCGCTTTGTGGCTCAGGATGGCACTGAGCTCAGCCTCAAACTCACATCACAGCAATCCTCCTGCCTCTGCCTCCCGAGTGCTGGGATGACAGGCGTGAGCCACCACACCTGGCACTGTGGTATGTGGTACTGGTTGCTGCTGGGCATGAGTCTCCATGCCCAGTATGGTATGTGGTTACTGGGGATCGAACCCGGGTCCTTGTACTTGCAAGACAGGCGCCGGAACCACTGAGATAACTCCCTGGCCCTTCAATATGTTTGCTTCTTAACATCAGTTTTAGCTTGAGGTCTACTTTGGCTGAAAATAAAACTGCCATCCCTGTTTGTACATTATTTTTCCATCTTCTGATTTTTAGTGTATGAATTTCTGTTTGAGCTAGATTAATAACTTGTATGCAGCAAATGGTTGGATTTTATTTTCTGACCCAGTATGGTTTTTAATTGGGGAATTGAAGCCATTAATAATGAGAGTTGTTACTGAAATATACTGACTAATTCCTGTCATTGCATTATGTATTATGCAACTGATTTCTTTATTTTTCTCTTCTTGTTTAACTATTCACCCTTTTTGATGTTTTCATTACATCAGACTTTTTGGCTCTATTTGGTTTACTGTCTCTGTTTAAGATATTCTTATATATATTTTTTTCTGGTACCAGGAATCAAACTCAGAACCATTCACTTGCGAGGTAGGCACAGTCACTGAGCTAAATAAATCCTTGGCCCTCTTGAGTGTTTTGAGGAGTACTAGTTTGGTTTCATAAATGTGTCAAGATGTTCTTTGTCTTAGAATGTCCTTATTTCTCCATTTTTTTTTTTGAGACAGGGTCTCCCTTTGTGGTTCAGGCTGGCCCTGAGCTCAGTCTCAAACTCACATCACAGCAATTTTCCTGCCTCTGCCACCCAAGTGCTGGAATTATAGACATGAGCCACCACGCCTGGCACTGTGGTGTGTGGTACTGATTGCTGCTGAGTGTGAGTCTCCACACCCAGTATTGTATGTGGTTACTGGGGATCGAACCCGGTCCTTGTGCTTGCAAGACAGGTACAGGAACCACTGAGCTAAATCCCCGGCCCCATCTTTCTTTTTTTTTTTTTTTTGAGACAGGGTCTTACTTTTGTAGTTCAGGCTGGCCTTAAGCTCAGCCTTGAACTCACAGCAATCCTCCTACCTCTGCCTCTCAAGTGCTGGGATTATAGGCATGAAACACCATGTCCAACACTGTGGGAATGTGGTTCTGATTGCTGGAGGGTGAGGGTCTACATGCTTAGCACTGTTGTATGTGGCTACCGGGGACTGAACCTGGGCCCTTGCACTTGTAAGGCAGATGCTGGAACCACTGAGCAAATTCCTTGCCCTTCTCCATTGACTTTTAAAGATAATTTTGCATGATGTATTATTCTGAGCTGAAAGATTTTTTCTTTTGGGACTTCAAACACTTTTCCCCAGGCTGTCCTAGCCTTTAGTGTTTATGTTGAAAAGACTGCTATAATCCTAATGAATGTCCCTTTTAAGTGCTTTTTTGCTTTCTCTACGAGCTTTTAAGATTCTGCCCTTGTGTTAGATTTTGACTAAGATATGAGATACCACAAGTCAGAGGACAGTGAAATTAACAAACAAATTTACCAATGTGGTTATAGAAGAAACAAATGAAAAATTAGAAGAGCTGACCAAAACCAGAGAAGACATGAATAGCAAACTTACAAAAGAAGTAGACTCCATGAAAAAGTACCAAACATAGTTCCTTGCAATAAATAGTTCTGTTGAATACAAGAACAATAGAAGTATCCAATGTTAGGAGAGTGTCTCATACCTCAAGGATAAAATGGAAACATAAGATGATATACTCAGAGACATCTTAAAAATGACAAGATAGGAGAATTCATCCAATGGCTTCTAGGTGACATAAGATTTACTTAAGGCTAATTGGAATTAGACAAAAATTTGAGAACACACACATGAAATTAACAATCTGTTTACAGAAATCATAGTAGAAAGCTCTCCAAGAATGAGGCTTAGAAAAGATCAAATGATAACTTGGTTAATCCAGTGAAATATTTGTTGAAATTCTAACCTCCAAAGCTGTAACATAGCAATTTTATAATCCTTGAGTCAATAAATTTGTGGTAACTATAGAAAACTAATGCTTTAGGTTAGATTTTTTAATTGAATAATATTTCAATAAACTGTTCATGCCCTGGGAGCCAAATGAGCTAAAAAATTAAGCAAATGAGTTAACCTGATTCAGCTCCTGCTCCACTTTCCACAAGATATATTACTTTGAGCATATTATTTAAATTTAAATTTTTAAAATCTGTTCCCTTCTCTATAAAATTAGTGAAATGCTTCCTCATAATGGTGTTGGGAGAATAAAATAGGATAATGTATAAAAATGGGTATTAATGCCACCTATTTTGAAGTAAACACTTAATAAGTCATATTTGTCACCATTATTGTCATATCCTCATTGTCATCATTGTAATTATCTTTGCGTCATCATTATCTTCACCATCATCATCATTTTCATTCATCATTACCATCCTGATTGTTATTAAAGAGCCTCAGGTGCAGGAAGGTCCAGGGGGCTTATGAGGGCATGATGGGAAAGGAAAATTGAAGAGCTTGACTTTATCAGTTTTGTCTCCTCCACTTGCTTCTCTTTCCTCCCCGCGTATCTCTGTGTGGCACCCACCAAATAAAGCCAGAGCTTCCCTACCATTTCATTGGTTATACCCAAAACTTCCCTTCAAGGTAGGCCTGGGACTTTGGACCTTCGATAAACTCTGGATGAAAGTTAGGCATCCTCTAATATGTATTCTCCATACCCATGACCAGCTCCAGTGCCCCACATATTCAAGATTTCCTCAGCATTATCTTAAGCAGGTGATATGGAGAGATGCCTCTTCTCATAAAATGATTCAAAAGTTCAAATTCACAGAGGCACTCCATCATTGAGGTTTTGCCAGCGTTCTCAGGGGTCACATCGCTGTGCCCAAATCCCTTGAGCCTCCAGGACCATGGCATCTATTCCAGGACTTTCACACTCTGTTCTTCACACTCACCTCTGTGGCTCAGGGCCCCATCCAGCAGGACTCCTGGTGATACCTAGCCAACAGAACAGAAAAAGGCATTGGTCCAGTGAAATGAGGCTTGCAGAGAATGCCAGTGGTGGTCCTTACATTACAACAATGGGACCCACAAGCTCAAGTAAAAAGACATAAAAGCAGCAAGGAATAGTACTGTTAGGACACAGTAGCTCCAAGAACAGAAAATCACATACAGCCAGACCTCTTATCAGCTGCAGCAAAGCAGGAAACTTCCAGAAGGTTGGTCTGCTCTCCCATTCAGATGTCACATGGCCCTTCTACTTGTCCCTGGGGACTTGCTGTAGGGCATCATTACTGCTAACCTGTATATAGTATGTGAAATACTAAATCATTCCTCGGACACCCCTAGTTCAAAGTTGGCACCTCAGGGCTCTCCTCAGTTTTTCCCTTTCCAAATTTGATTCACCTCCTTTTCATACTGAGAACCTTGCTTATTAATAACACCAGTACTTATTTTCTCTGTCAGTCCACATGCAATAGTTTCAGAATTATGACATCATTACCACTAGCAGCAACAAATCTATAGCCCGTGCTGTAGCTGCACGTGTTCTGAAAGCTCTTGTCACATGTAAGTAAGTGGTCAAAGGCAGGTGCAATTACTGCTACCACTAATGGAGAACCTAGACTTTCAGAGAATGAGGCATTCTGCAGTCTGCCTGAAACCAAACACATACTGAGCACACAGTGGCTGCCCAGCGCACACCTATGAGTGGACAAAGTATGCCCAGGAGCTTGCACGGTGGTCACAATGATGCACACAGACTCTGTATGCTCTGCCTATTGCAGGCTTGTTTGTTTTGCCACCTGAACCACCTGACTGGAACTCCACACTGGAGTGAATACCTGTACCCCCAGAAGCTGTATAAGGTTCAAGGGCTTTTGTGTCAGACAGAAGGCTCTGGTAACCCTATTCATTGATAATCTGACTCCATGTGTTTTGTCACCAAGCATGTGGAGCCCCCACCCAGGGCTGTTTGGACTTTAGAGAGGAGCCAGTGTGGAAGGCGCAGATGGCCGGATGCCGCATGCTTTGGAAGCCTAGGTTTCCTGTTCATGGTAGCAGTAATCGCACTGCCTTTATGCTGACTTCGTCTACACCAAATAGACTCCAGCTTGGATATGAGTGAAAGATGACACTGTGGGACTCTGAAGGGGTGGGTGGCACTTCTCAGAGTGTGGGGCCACTCTTGAGTCACTGGAAGGAGGGGCAGGCAGATCAATTTCTGCTGCTTTTTTCATTCCATGGAATAGGAATAACTGAAAGAGGAAGCCAGGCTTTTATAAGTGGTGAGGGAATGTTCTAAACTTAGGTAGACTGATGGCTACACAACTTTCAATATAATAAAACATACTGAATTGTACAATTCAAATGGATGAATTTTACAGTAGATTAATTATATCTTAAGATGCTTAAAATGCATATATATAGAGAGAGAGAGTAAAAGATGTACACAGTGAGAGTGTATGCAGTAAAAGATGTCTGTAATCTATCAATATTTATATATAAAGAGAAAGAGAACATTGAAAATGATAACAATTGTGCTGAATGTGGATAAAGAACAAACTGTATACAAATTACTGGTATTTATCGCATTATCTTTTCAACTTTTCTGTAGGTGTATTACTATTACAAAATAAACAGTGAAAATAAATATGCCATCTCTAGACTGAGGAGAAAACGCACCCATTTGAGAATCAATCAATGGGTCTAACCCTTTTGGGACCCTTCAAAGCCATTAACTCTTCCTCTAATTCTTTGGCCTCCTTAATCCTACCTCCATGTCAGAAAAGTCACACTTTCATGGTTGGCCTCCAGGCCTGCTGCTGGGTCCCGGTCATGCTCATCTGCTCTAGAAAGATGGGCAGCCCTCCATCAGCTGAGTGGACTTAGTGAAAAGATACCTTGACCTGGAATCCCCAGGGGCATGTGCTTATCACATAGATCCCAGGGTTATAGCTAGAACCATCCACATGAGAATTCCAAGATACTTATATATCGCTCAAAGTTCTGGAAAATTCTTACTCACTTTCTCACTGGGAATCTCAGAATGAGTGGCTAATATGAGGCTCAGTGTTCTTCACCCTTATCTCCTATTGCTTTTCCTATAACACAGCAAAGGTTCTAGTGAGAAATAGTGTTACTGATAGATGCCAAAGTCAACCATGGGAACAGACATTGCAGAGGTCCACGGAGACATTCAGTTCTAGATGCCACCATATGCGGCAGCCCCCATTAGAAGAGATTCTTCTCGGCCTTGTCACCTCAAGCGATGCCTTGGTTTGGACGCCAGGCCTTGGTGGTATGGCTGTGGCACAGAAGATAGAAAGATCACAACTTGCCCAGTTTGATCCAGGAGAGCCCTGCACCTCACCTGTGTATCACTGCTTGTCCCACATAGGCCATTCCTGGGACCAAATGAATGACTCAGCAGCTGAGAACAGGTGGCCCTGCTGAAAATGCATTTAGGAGGGACACCAGGTCAGGGCCTGGGCAGGATGGCCTACTCCTCAGTCAGGTCTTTGGAAAGAGTGTAGCATTATTCCAGAAACTCGAGATATATGTGACAAGCTGTGGACTTTTGACAATAAGAGTAGGTCCTCTTAGGTCCTATTAGGTCCCATTAGGTCCGAGAGGTCCCATTAGGTCCTCTAATTTTCTGTCAATGTTTAGAAAATATGACCTACCCATTCAAGAAACTTTCAAATCTGATGAATCTTGGCAGGGAAGAGATATGTAAATCAATTATGAAGTTCGGCCTATTTGCAACTGAGATATATCCCACATCTTTAAATCCCTAGGTAAGACCTCAGTCTAGTAAAGGACTTACATTCAAAAAATAGAGAAATGATCTTTAAAACTTAAATAATGCTCTTCTGCCAGCTTTGAGTAAGATCTCAGCTTAGCTTTAGTAATTTGTACCAAGTTTATTTGAAGCAAAAAGATATAAAAATTGGTGCGATTTTGAGTTTGCTGGCATGGTTAGAGGAAGTCAGCATGGCTGTTTGCCAGACTTAGTGATTTGTCTTTATGCCTGACAGGTGGGTCAGGGGATATTCTGCACTTTACCTGGGCAGATGCTGTAGTCGATCACCCCCTGCAGGCTGGTTGTCTTGGAGGAGAAACCAACAGTTCAGTCTGGGGCCCTGGCCTGCTAGGAAATGCCCAGCTCAATCATAGCCACAGCTTATGACCCTGAATCCAGGCCACATTAGCAGGAAACAGTAACTGGGAGGCCAGAGAGTCAGTTTGCCTTTCCCCAGCTGTCTCATAGTGTGGTCAACAGCCCAAAAGATTGGAAAGGGGTAACCTGCGTACTTCAGTAAAGAGAAACTTAGGGAAAATTGGATCATGACCTAAGATCTCAGAAAAATAATGAAGAGATTCCTCCTGCAAAATCCTTAGGAGTGTGCATAAAGTCAGTCTCACAAGTCCCCCAATATCTCCCTCAATGAGTCAGACTCATTGCCAGGTCTCCCAGGTTGTCATCTACCCATTGGAACTTGTTTCCTATTTCCTACATTAGGCTCCTGGCTCATAGTGATTCCTTCAACTGTAATATTTTGAAAATGTTCTTCTCCCAGGTACACATTATCCCAGACCTGCTCTAATGTGACTTCTTTCAGGCAGATCACCATCATTGCCCTTGAGATAATTTATCTTTCTACTTTGAAATCTCATAACTAATCAGCCAACCAATCAATCACTGGCACTCCCCTAGCTGTTTCCAATTCACAATTAAATGCTTATCCTTTATTTTTAATTTTTATCTGTACATATTTACATATTATGTACTAGAGTCATAGGTTGACCTACTATTTTTTGAAACTTTACACTAGCTTTGCAATCAGATAGAAGTGCGTTAAAATCCTGGCTCCTTTCCTTAATGGCTGTGGACTAATTTTGTTTTGTTTTAGAAATAATAATCTGTTTATCTTCCTGAACTTACCTGTAAGAGATATAAATATGTACTACTTTCCTCAGTTTGTTATAAAAGTTTAGTGAATATTTGGATCATAGGATAAAACATAGTAGATGGGAGTATATACTACCTATTGCTGCTGACTTGTGATATCTTAAGGCATAGACCACAGCTTATTATTCCTGCTCACATATCATAAGACAATGTTTATCAGTGTGTCTTGCTGTCTGTAAACACTCAGAAACAATTCGCTAAATCAAAGAGTGGACTGTCAACTGTTGATGATGGTGAGAAAAGATGCTCTATATGCTCTTCAGCACAGCAAGTATACTGTCCCCACTGAAATTACATGGCTGGTTCTCAGCTCTGTTACAGCTGTAAGCTTGTATTTATTGCATTTATTGATGCAAGAGAAAGAAAAGAAAGAAACAAAGAAGAAGAAACAAAGATCCTCCTTAAAAATTTGGAAAAAAAATAGGAAAAAGGAATAAAACTCATGTTGAATTGTTCTGTTTTGAGTATTTTCTTTCACATTAATCTTCTAATTTCAGCTTTCAAATTCATGGCATCATGCCCATTCTTCAGATAAAGCAGTCATAGAATCACAGAAATCTAAGCAGTTTGCCAAGGTTACACAGAAAGTGGAAGACTGGCATTTGATACCATCAAAGTAGTCAGAGCAGCATCTGTAGTTCTACAGCTGGACCCATGTCAGTGATAACATGGATTATCACTGAACAACCAACCTAGGCTCAGAGCAGGGCTGGGGAAGGCAGACATGGTAAGAGGAAGGTGGGCCAGGCCTTGCTTATGCAAGCGTGCAGTGAGCACGCTGCTCAGTGAGCACGCTGAAGTAGGTAAGCAGTGATGGTGTTGAGGTCAGCACCACGGACAGTTCCCTGGGTACTTCTGAGCGAAGGCGAGTGACCCTCTCCTGATCCTGTTTTCCCACAACTACCCAGGTAATGAAGAACAGACATTGGTAAGTTTGGGGTGATCCCAGGTCAATCCATTCAGCAAAAAGCCTGGAGATGGATTTCCACACGACTTTATTTAAAAGAAGCCCACTCAAGGCAGCTACCTAGGTAGTTATGAGAAGACAGGCATAATGTCTCACTGGGTCATTTCTGTCCCTCAAAACTGATGGACATGTTCCCTCAGGCCTCTACACTATTCTTCAGCAGTATCTACTTCCCTCATCACTCAGGTCCTCCTGGACTCAGGCAGGGATCCATTTGAGAGACACTTAGCTTAGATCTTGCAAAATGATTAAAAAAAAATATGAGATGAGCAGCAAAACCATCTTTAAATTTCCTCCAGTTGACAAATGGCATCTGACTACAGATCCTTAAACATCATTTCCAAACTTATGTCTCAAATACCCACAAAGTCTAGAAAAAGACAACTAGTCTCAACGGCATTACAAAATAAGATTGATGATTTGGGGACCAAGGCCAAAATCTGCCTCTATTTATAAGGGAAGTGGAACTCAAGGAGAAAATTACAACCAAGCTCAAAAGTAAACCTCTGCTAGTTTCCAGGTCCCCCTGGAAGAGGCTGTTAGTTCAGTGTGCAGCCCTCAGTCGCTCCGCCCTCTCTCACTTTCCTCACAGGTTAAGTACCACAGAAGAAACCCTCATAGCAAGTAGAACCAATATACATTCTTTATGGACTTGTAAAATACATTTCCATCCACTTGTGCTCTATAGATTTTTCTGTACTGTACTCCCACAAAGACACATTAGGACACATGTAAAAGAGCTTCCATTGTGACTGTCAACTTGAGTGGGAACACTCAGCTGATTGGAGTCAGCACAGTTGTCAGAACAGTTATCTGAACAGAGGGAGAGGGAAGAATTTCAGCTGATCTTCCTTGGACAAGCCTCATTTCAGCTGGTTTTCTTTCAAGAAGCTTTGGCTGTTTTCTTCGGCTGAGCTCTGGTTTTTCGCCTTCCCCAAAAGTGGCTGCTGTCCTCTTGGGAGGAGTTCCAGCCTTCACCTTTGCCTTGAGCATCTACTGACTCTCCACACAGAGTCTTCAGCTTCCAGAACCAGTCTACAGGCATAGACTGTCAAAACTCCTGCCTTTGGATTTCCTGGTGCAGATTCTTCAGTCTTCCATCACAGATTCCTCAGCCTGCTGATGTGAACTTACACGGGATGTGGTCACAGGCTGCAGGCCTCCAGCTGGTTTCTTTAGATCTCTAGCTCACTGACAGATCTCTTGCACTGTTCTCCATTGACTCTGTGGGCAGATGCTGTCAACTAATCTCATGAATTTCTGTGCATTAATTCTGTTTCTTTTGCAAGATGCTAATTCACCTTGCATTGGTGTGAATGTACCTAATGTGACAGAACTACACATTTCAGCATGGTTAAGCTGGTACTGTGCTCTAAACGCTTGTTTATTTTCCCCAAATTATGTTACAACTGAATCACCCACATGACTGTGTTAGGAAGCAAGGACTTTTGGGGGTGATCATGCCATGAGAGTGCCCTCCACTCTTGTCAGTTCAGCCACTGATCTTACAAGAGAGGCCCAGACAGTTGTCTCATGTCATCAACCACATGAAGAAACAGTGAGAAAGTCCATCTATGAACTAGGAGGGAGGGACTTCTTCAGTCATCAAGTTTGCTGGTGCTATAATTTTGGACTTAGCTTCCAGAACTGTGAGAAATAGTTTTTTATTATTTATAAGCTACCTAGATTATGATATTTTGTTATAACAGTCAAATGGATTAAGATATATGAGAAACCTTTATGTTGTATACATTTTACCACAATTTAAGTTTTCAAAATAAAACTTTATAAAGCTCCAGTTAGTTATTACTCAGTAACAGGCCATCACAAATCTTTAAAAACAGATTCAGAACAAGGTTGAAGCCAAGAGGTTTTGAGTATGAGCTACATACTCAGCCCTTAATTATTTTGAGGTAATGTCTCACTGAGTGGGTCCGGGCTGGCTTTGAACTTGTGACCCTCTGCCTTAGTCTCTCACAAGGAGCTGGGATTATAGGTAGATGACTCTATGCCTGGATCACCACAGATCTTAATAGCATAGGTCAGTTATGATTTTGCTTTGGCAGGCCTCCATGGGGAAGGTTCCCCTCTCTTGTCCACAGGAAAAGATAGAACAGCTCACCTGGGACTGCGGGATCAAAATCCACTTCCTACATGAGCAAGTTCTGCCAGGCCCTCAGCTGCAAGACCCAGTTCTGAGTCTTTTCCATATAATACTTCTTGATTCCCTCATGCTCATCCTAGTTCAACCTGAACTTTCTTGTGTAGAAGTTGACTTCAGAGGGGAAAAAAGCCTCTTAAAGTCTAGAACTGACACTGAGATTAGCATGTTATTTCTCCTTTTATATCTTCTGAATTGAACAAAATCTCAACAAAAGCTGAGATTCAAGATAAGAAGGGGGCACAGTATATGTCGTTTGAGGGGAGCCATATACGCATATGTAAGGTGGGAGGAATGCTTGGTTGTCATTCAAAAAAAAAAAAAAAGTTCTATAGTGGACTGTGAGGCAGGCCCAGTACTGTGCACAGCTGGCAGAGATTAAGGACTTTGAGCTCAGCTGTCGAATCTCATCCCAAGTGAAGTCATCCTTCAGCAGCAATTTCTCTTTAAGGACTCAAATGCACACATACACACCAGAGCCGGGGAAAAGGAGGGCCTGACGGTTTATCTGTCCTTTTACACAAGAAGAAAAAAAAGTAAGTCTGCCTTTGACAAGAGTCACAGAACTCTCAGTTCTGACTAAGGACAGAAACTTGCTTGGCTGCATCACACTGTACTCCACGAACACACACACATGCACACACATACGTACAGTACTTACAAAGTCGGGAGACAGCTTCAGAGACCTACAATTTAGGTCATGGAATCACTTATGATTATTACTGAGAAAATTAATTCAATTTAAAATCTTAAAGTAGCAAGCTAATTTACCACTTAGTGTTTAGCTAGAACTCCAGCTGGAGGCACTGAGTCCACCTCATAATTTATCTTGTTGATTGAGTTGCTCAGTGACAGGTGCTTTGAGCCTACAGATGAAAGTTAGGTAAAATTGGCTTCTGAAGCCAAGCATTTCCAGACAGCTCTAAATGACTGTGAAGACTGGCTTTTTGGATTTTTCCACTGCACTCATCAGTTCTTTGAGCTGTGGAGGAAAAAAATGGGGAAGATGATCTCTGACAACATTAACATTGAAGAGAAACAGAATGTGCTCCTGCCAAGGTCAAGACTGGCCTGGATTTACCATCTTCAGACTTGCAAGAGGGGCTGGGACACAGACAGATAAACAACACTCTGAGCTCCTTTGACATTCCTCAAGAACCTGGCATTTTTCTGGGACCTCCTCAATACTCACCCAATAGAACATGTGGTCTGCAGAGGGCTACAGGTCACAAACACATTCAGCTCTGAACACAGATCCCTTTGACCATTTCTCTTCTAACCCTCTTGTCCCCAGAAGCCCTCACTCACACTTTTAGTAATGTCACCTTCCATATATCCCTCCCACACTCCCACACTTACATAGTCTGTCATCTTGTATTTATTTGTTTCTTGTTTGTAGTAAGGTTCACTCATGGATGGTGGCTCACTGGTTCATGGCTGTATCCTCTGTACCTGAAACATAGCAGGTGTCGATTATTTGTTGAGCAGAAAAATTGAATAAACTTGAATTACACAAAGAAGAATCCAGGGAGAAGTTTTCTGTTTTGAGGTCACTGTAGGAATATAGTTTGTGGGTTGTGGAGTCAGTAGATACAAAGTCAGCCCAGCTGATTATATGTTGTTGTAACATGTGTTGTCTGTTTAACAGGCAGGGAGGTCAGATACAAGCAACAGGTGATGGAATGAAGCTAATGAATATTTATTTAGAGGACATCTGGAATCTCCTGGAATTGGGGGTGGTGGAAATGATTTCTCAGTGCTGAGCATGGTACTGCATGACAATGGCATTGCATGGCCCGATGAGAAGTTACACCTTCCACCGCACTGCTTCTGCTGCTCTTAATCCCAAAGCACTGACTGGTGTACATGGCCAATTACTTAAGGCAGATGCTTCTGTGCTTTCCTCCCCTGCAGAAGAGATTTGTATGGAGCCACATCCTTCACATCTGCACATTCTTCACATGGATCACATCTGGAACCTCCCCTTCGGGGAGGGAAAGTCAAACATGTCTAGCCAGGTGCAAGAGGGGAAGGACCAAGAATTTAGGGGAGGAGCAGTGGCAATGTGATGCAGTGTGATGCAGGAGGGTGAGGTTGGAGGATTGCTCCGAGTTCAAGGCCAGTTGGGGCTACATAGTTCAAAGTCAGCCTGAACTACATAGTGAGACCTAGATCAAAACAAACAAAGTTTAGGAGAAGAAAGTTCACAGACTGAAAGGTCCCCAGTCACAGGAAGGCTGTTCAAAAGATCCTGGCCTTGGGCTGGGGATTTAGCTCAGTGGTTCTGGCACCTACCTTGCAAGTGCAAGGGCCCCGGTTCGATCCCCAGTAACCACATACAATAAAACCCACCAGCAATCAGTACCACATACCACAGTGCTGGGCGAGGTGGCTTACACCTATAATCCCTGCACTCAGAAGGCAGAGGTAGGAGGATTGCTGTGAGTTCAAGGCTGAGCTTAGGGCCAGGCTGAACTACAAAAAAGTGGGACTTTGTCTCAAAAAAAACACCAAACAAACAAAAAAAGATCCTGGCCTCTGGCATATTTGACAAGGGCTGTCCACAGCAGCCTCTGGCTCAGTTTTCTCACCTGCTAGCTTTACTTCTTTCTTAGGCAGTGGAAATTGTCATGTAAATTGCTAGTGTGTCCTCATGGCTTCCAAGTGGCTATGAGATAGGAAAGCTGCACCTTAGAAGAGGAGAAGAGAGAGTGAGAGAGGGGCAGGGCCCAGGGCCCAGGACCCACAGCAGAGTGATGCGGTTTTGTAGGTGCTCAAGCCTCCTATCCTGACCTCATAACAGCAGCAGAGGCCTATGGGGTGGGGGTGTGGGCAGCAGCCGGGCTTTGTGCATCACAACATATCCATCATCTCAGCCAATCATGGGAGATAGGAAAGTACATTTTCATTACACAGATTAGGAGTGCAGAGCATCGAGGAAGCGCTCCAGCATTGGACAGTCTGGATAAACTGATTTAAAATGGCTTATCCTTTCAGGGAAAAATGCACCAGTGCAATTCTGCCCATCAAAGTCTGTAGGGAAACATCTAGGGAGGAAGTGGATGTGGCTGTGAGCCCCTGAGTTTTGCAGTCAGCTGTACCGGCCATCAGTTCAGGGGCCTTGAAGAGTCCACAAGGTGAAGAAAGGAGACATCTTTCTCCCCTTCTTTCACCTCTACATCCTCTCCCTGACTGCCCGCCTCCATCCACTACTGAAGGAAGTCAGAGTCAGTGGTCAATACCAAGAGGCCCTGCAGGTTTTGGGGATCAAAAACTACAGTGTGAGAACAAAGGGAGTCAAACCTCCCCCATGCACTCTAACCTGGTACCCTCACCTGGAAGCATTTCTTCTTTAGAATCATCCTTTCCAGGTTGTCCACCTCCAGGGCCTCCTCTGACTGTGAAGCAGCTGCCCACCCTTTCCACAGAAGGCCAGGAAGGACCTGGCTGTGGCCCAGGGAGTTGCTGTCCTACCAGCTTAGAGCTCACAGCTCTGGCAACTTAGCCCTACTCACTAGCACTGTTGACCTGAGGGACTGAGAACCAGACCTCAAGGCAGTGGAGATTACTGAAAGGTTATTCTCTGCACCCCAGTTGCAGCTGAGATGCCTCCTGTTCCTCATGAGGGTACCTAGCTTCCTCAGGATTTTTGTGTCAGTCCTTAGGTGGCTCCCTAGAGTAGAGGCTCCTGTAGCTGTGGGCGACTCGGGACCCTGGATTCCTCAGCTTCGACCCTCACTCCTCCTCATGCCAGGCAATGTCAGCTCACAAGACCATCTCAGCATCATAACTACCCATGGACCAGGATGTTTGTTACCATTGAAAAATTAGTAGATTTAAACTTAAGCAAGGTGGGAGCACAGGAGCCATGTGACTAGTAAGTGGTTAGGCAAGAACTGACGGCTAGAGTGTAGACTACTTCAAAGCCCAGGTGCTCACAGCCACCGTCCACTTCCTCCCTCAATACGTTCCTACAGCCTAACCCTGTCCCACTTCAATTTGATGTTTTTTTCTTTTGAAAAGAACTTAGTTTTAGAAAAATAAGTATAAGTTTGTGATTCACTGGTGCTCATACTTGTCCCTATCTGCTATAGATGATGACCAGCATCATCTCTGAGGCAGGAGGCTCCCACAGCGACACCTCGTTCACACACTCCTGCCTAACTTGGCCCTCAGCCTCCCCTACTCCCACCCCTTGTGCACCTCGGCATGTGAATTGACCTGGACCTCAGATTTCTTATCAGAAAGTAGCTAATGCACACGGCCTCACGTCAGCGTCTGCCACAGAGATCATTGCTGCTCCTGTGAGCAGCGGATCTCCTGGTCTCACTCATGGCAGCCACACCAGCAGAGCCAGACACCAGAAAGCTATCACTATGTCACAGGCAGTTCACTGCATATGGCAGTGGGCAGTGAGGAAATCTCATCTAGGCATCCAGCTAACCTGCAAGTTACCATGTTTAAGAGAGAAGGCAAATGTTCACCTTCATGTGGCAAGACAGCCAGCCAGAGGAAAGTAACAAATCTTCCCAAAGTGCTCTTTGAAAATAAGTTTCCTATTTTAGTTTAATGACCATGCAGACTGAGCTGAATGATTAAATATTGAAACAGGACTCTGATCTTGAGTTTCATTTGGCTGATCAATTTAAAATGAAGCAGCAGCAGAAGATGCAAATGTCAAATTAACAAATCCAAATGAACTCCGCGCTGAGCCTTGAGAAAATGTCACAGGAAGTCCACCAGGGCATTGGGTATTATTTTGGTCCTAAAGGTAAGATGTACAAGAAAATGGTCAGGATTCTCTCCTCCTAATTCTATAAAGAAAACCGGTGCTTCTGAGAAAGATCATCTCCTTTTTTTTCCCCCCTGGTGCTAAGGATAATACTCCGAATCTCTTAATGCTAAGCAAGTACCTTATCTCTGAGGTACACCCAGCCATTTGTACAAAGGATTTCACCTTTGTACAAATGAAGTGCAGGCCCATGGTTGTCTGACTTATGGAACAACTCTCGTGTGCAGGCCAACCTATCACTGGCTCAGAGGAACTGCAAAGGATGTGGGTGGAGGTGACAATGTCAGGGACAATGGCTGTGAGATGATGAGGAGGACACCAGAAAGACAGAGATGATCATGGCAGTGATGACGAAGGTGACCAGATGAACATTTAACATGGAGGAGGTGGTAATGAGGATGGTGAGAAGGATCACACCAGCTGACAGCCATGCTGATAATCAGGGTGACAATAGTTCTAGCAATGATCACAATACTGCAGACTTCATGAATGAACACGACAGTCAGGATGGAGGACAAGGTGATATCAGAGGTATTAGAACAAATAATGATGATGACTGTGGTTACGGCAATTACCACTATTAATGGACCAAATGGGAAGAGAATGATAGTGAACATGATGCTGGCAACAACAGTAGAACTGACAGCAGCGCTGCTGCTGAAGTCTTTAGAGTTCACAAAACACCATCATTTACACTGTTTTATCCTCTCAACAACTTGACAATGTATCTACACTATTCTCACTTTGAAAGGAAACCGAGGCTAGTAAGTGACTTATTTATTCAAGGATCATAAATGATGAATAAAATCTCTGGCTTTTTGACTCCTAAACCTGTGTTCTGTTTTTGGCACCTCTTACGTGTTTTGCACTCTACCTATTACTAGCAAAGAGTGTGAGCTTCGTACTTTTCCTGTGATTATTGAAGTTCTACTATATCCATGTGTGGCAAGGGGGAAAGCTAGTCACATTAACCATGGTAAACGTGAGAGCCAAAGGAGAGAGAAATGTTGGTCTTTCCTGGGAAACCATTTTAACCCACCTATACATTATTGTATTCTATGTGCTTCCTGTTAGAACTGTATGACTACCATTGAATACTTGCTTTGATGAGAGTGGTGATATCCCATGTATCAGTAAAGAGAGAGGCTGCTGATATCTTTCTCTGTTCCAGAAAGATACAGCTGAACTCCAACCCATACAAACCTCTAAAACATTCCTTCTGCAATAGTCTAGAGCATATCCCTGAACACATGTCTTCTTGGTAAATAAGAAGACAATAATTTTCCACCTAGACACAGACCTACTTTCTGGTCAATAGACTTATTGTTAGAAAGAAGAAAAGTCCATCAACCCAGTAGTTTGTTTCCACAAATGCAGTGGCCAAATCAGTGGGATAAGGAGGAGTTAGAGGAGGATAAGTGTTCCAGCCATCAGTGTAACCCCAGATGAAGTAACAGAACACCAACGGAGCATTCAGGACTTATCAATCAGGAAGCTGACCTTGACGGCTTATTACTTCAGCCAAAATAAGTCTTTATTTGTTTGAATTGTGTTTCCCAGGAAAAAGAAAGAATCAGATGGGCTGCCTGGCTGCTCCACCATGCAGTACTTCTACCATTCTTAACGGTTAGTATAAAGAATCAAAATATGTGTGTAGTTTGAGCTTCTCTGAGTGCCTTATGTAACTTTGCTCTACTCGAAAGTGGTGAATATTTTTCTTTCATGGTTTTTGAAGGAGGCTGTTATGGCTTGTGTCTAGATGTCCCCCCAAAACCTCAGGTAGCCATAGATGGGGGTTTTCAGAGGTGACTGGATCTAAGGTCTGTGTTGCTTGGATTAAGGTGTGATTACTACATTAGTCCATTGATTAGTTTGGCACAGTTTGGGGTACCAATAATGGGAAAGGCTCACCCTGCATGTAGGTGGCACCACCCAAAGGCCAGGAGTCTGGATGAATATAAAGAGACAGAACAAAAGCAGGCCTGTTGCTGCTGCTTTTTGACTACTTTGCTACTTGCTGCTTTCTGCTGGTCATTAGCTGTTTTTTCTCTGTGATGCCCCTTCCCCTTGCCACCCTGCCTGGAACCAGCTGACTATGAGTGAAAACCTCTAAAAGCTGTGAGCTATAATAAACTATTTTTCCTTTGGGTGTTGGATATTTCATTTTACCATCAAGAAAAGTAACTCATACAGAAGTTTATAGTTTTCTCTTTTGAATTTAGGTCAGTGACCTATTTCAAATTTAACTTTTGTACATTGCATGCATAGGTTTATTTCTCTCTGTGCCTGTCTTTCTCTGTCTATCGACATATTTTCTTCAATGGAATGTATTGAGAAATAATATATTTTTCCATTAAACTTGAAACATTTGTTAAACTTCAATTTGTTGTCTACATGGAGGACTCTTTGCAATCTCTGTTCTATTATCAGTGTATCTATTAACATGTAAATGTCAGTGTTCTTGATTATTTGAATATTGTAGCTTTATAGTAAGTTTTGAAATCAGGTAGTGTGAGTTCTATTTTATTGTTCTCAGTTCTCTATTTTACACATAAATTGAAATTTTTTAGATGTTTAAAAACATCAATACCTAACACATCTAGGACTGATGGTCCCTTGATAGAAAGATGTTTAAGCATGATTTAATTTCTTTAATAGATACTGACCTATATTATTGGCTTCCACAATAAATTCTTGCTCAGAATTAAATTGGGATGGTGGGAAGATTTTTATTTGTGAATTTAATTTATAGACTAGATGGTGACATGTCGATTTTAAAATTTCTTTTTAAATAGGTTTTCGTAATTTCTATGTTTCTTTTTTTTTTTTTTTTTTGGTTTTTTTTGAGATAGGGTCTCACTTTTGTGGTTCAGGCTGGCCCTCAGCTCAGCCTCAAACTCACATCACAGCAATCTTCCTGCCTCTACCTCCCGAGTGCTGGGATTACAAGCCTGAGCCACCATGCCCGGCACTGTGGTATGTGGTACTGGTTGCTGCTGGGCATGAGTCTCCACACCCAGTATTGTATGTGGTTACCGGGGATCGAACCCGGGTCCCTGAGCCTGCGAGACTGGCACTGAAACCACTGAGCTAACTCCCCAGCCCCTAATTTCTATGTTTCAAGGACTGTATCCATATAATTTATGTGGCCAATACATATATATATATATATTTAAGGTTTTTTGAGACAGGGTCTCGCTTTGTAGTTCAGGCTGGCCTTGAGCTCAGCCTCCAACTCACATCACAGCAATCCTCCTGCCTCTGCCTCCCGAGTGCTGGGATGACAGGTGTGAGCCACCATGCCCGGCACTGTGGTAGGTGGTGCTGATTGCTGCTAGGGTGAGTCTCCACGCCCAGTATTGTTATGTGGTTACTGGGATTGAACCCGGGTCCTTGCACTTGCAAGACAGGAGCCAGAACCATTGAGCTATATCCCTGGCCCCTATGTGGCCAATATTTTGATGTAGTGAATTCCTCAAGTTCCATTATTAGCTGTTTAATATTGGTAGCATCTGTAGTATTATTCTATTCTTTAGTTGTTGCTGTGGGAATGTGCTAGTCTTATAAGTGTCGTACCTCTAAGATACATCCCTATCTCCTCCAATTTCTGGCAAATCTAACTAGAGGTTTGTAAATTTTTGGAATATAACCTTGAGTTTCATAGATAATTACTATGGCTGGTTTTTCTGCTTTACTGATTTTATTTCTGATTTCCTTCCTCATACTTACTTTGAATTTTCTTTATTTGACTTTCTAGCTATTTAAGGCAGAAGTTTTAATGTGTTTCAAAGTTTTTTTGTTACTTGTATGTAGTTGCCATATCAATGCTGTTTTAGTAAAATCCCACAAATTGTGGTATGTTAAATCATTGTTATGGCTAAGCTATTTTTCATCTCTCTTTTCATATAATTTTCAGTCTACATGTTGTTTAGCAGTCTGCTGATTAGTTTCCAAATGCTTGGCATAGTTCCTATTTTAAATAAAATAAAATAACAATGAACATAATAATAAAATAATTATTTTAAAAGTTCAGCACATGAGAGCCATATTAGACCCAATCAACAGGTTTAATGTGCATGAAATTAGAATCCCAGAGGTAAAGAGGAAATGAGGGGAAAATAACATATTAGGAATTGATACCTGACATGAGATCACAGTTGATGAAAGATACTAGTCTAGAGGTCCAAGAAGACTGAATTACTGAATGAGCTGAAAACATACCTGAGGACATTTCTGGCAAGCCGCTAAAAAATTGAAACAAAGAAAAACATTTAAGGTTGCTAGAGGAAAAATTAAAAAAGGAAAAGATAATATAATGACTGTGTCTTTAACGGTAAACCAAAACTGCAGAAGCAATGGAATGGTGTCTCTATAGTGGAAAGGGGGAGAAAGATATCCATTTGAGAGCTTTCTAGGTGATGACAAATTTTTCAGACTAAAAGGAGACATAAAGTTTCAAAAGGCGATGAATGACATCTTTAGGGAGTTGGGAGAATGAGGGTGGGGAGACTAGCCAACAGAAAGGAAGAGCGAGGATATTTCTGCACAAAGCTAAAGCTGAGAGAATTCAGAAAGTATTAATGAGAGTTCTTCAGGCTGTAACAAAATGATCTCAGATGGAAACACGGTACTACAGTAAAGGGTTAGAGGCAGCAGAAATGAAGACTGATTGTCCATTATTTCCACACCAACAGCATCATGGCAGTTTTTAATAGATTGCAGCTGCGTTTACCGTCATAACCTGGAGCTCTGTGCAATCCATACTGAAGCAATAGTGCTGGTGAAACATGTTCTGCAGAGAAGTAGTCGTGGTTATTTTGTAATAACTCTAAAGAACATCGCTGTCATTTTCAGAGGACTGTGACCCCTGATTTGCACTAAATAGTTTAAATGTGTTTCTTTACCATAATTATCACTCATGGAAGACCGGCCGAGCCATTTTTCTACGCGTGGGAGAATCTCTAGTAATAAGATTCAAGTGCTTCTCTCTAAATTAAATTGGAGGCGTTAAATTCATACTTTTCTATTTGTATGAAGAATTCTTGGAGTTTTGTGTTTTAACTTACAATACAAACAAACACTTATATACAAATTGAAAATGTATATATAGGATAATGCCTGCTGTTACATTTTATGCTAAAGTTTTATTTCTATTTACTCTCTTCTTGTTTCTTAAAGTATACAAGACTGTTGCTCTCTAAAAATGGAGAATATACTTAGATTAAGACAGCAAAAGTAACTACTACCTGTACGTGTTAAACTTTAAATACTAATTCACTCAGAAAACACATATTTTCTGTAGTGTTGTTTGATTCTGATGCTTTTCTTTTCTAAGTATTTTAAATCCACTTTTTTTTAAAAAAAAACCTTTTGCCTGTTGGATACTTTTAAACTTTATCTTATACAAATAAGTGGATATAGATATAATACTTGTCTTTTTTTCTTTGGAAAAGAAAGAAAATACAACATATTTATCTGAATTTTAAAAGTTAGTTGTACATTATATTTTTAAAAAGTAGTTAAAAGACAACAGATTACTTAAATCTTCAAAATACTGAGTATTTGTGTTTCTAATTCTATTTGTATTTCACTAATTCTGTTTCTGTAATTCTAAATATGATATATAGCAAATAGACACTATGTAAGTATAAAAATGAAATTTGTGTGAGCAAATGCTTCATTTAGATTTTTTAATCTAAAAATTAGCAGAGTATAAATTATATTTTGATTATAAACACTTCTTTATAGTTCATAATTTTGTATTTAAATGCTTTACAGCTCTATAGTTATTATATCTACAGAATTTATGCCTTCATCATTTGTCTTGTTCTATTTCTTGATAGATGCTACTTTAGAATATTAAATTTTAGAAAGCTTAACCTTGAAAAAGTAATATTGAAGAATTACTTCAGGAAAGTGCTGAAACCTGGTGTTTATATAAAGTAAACGAGAAAAGGATGTATAAGGTTTTTCTTTCATATCAGCCAAGTGATATGACTAAGCTGAGTAATTTAATGAGATTTCTAAAAATTCTCCCTTGTTTTCCTAACCATTAGGAATCTTCAGTGGAAAATGAAATATTAAGTTACACAAAAGGTGAAAGTAATAGCTTGGGAGAAAAACAGATAGGCCCAAAAAATACCCATAAAGAGAATGGGAGTACTGTAGCTATATTTGTTTTAAACAAAATTAACTTCCAGGAAAGAAAGCATTAGGGGCAAAGACGAATGCATAATGGTAAAGAAAAGTTTCCCTTAGAAATAACAATTCTAAATTGCTATGTACCCAGTCAGAAAGCCACGAAATATATAATAAAGCAAAAATCTAAAAGCATAAGATACCATCCATTGGTTTGCAGATGTTTTATTTCTTTTTTATGTGTGGGGCACAATGCAAGAAAACTCATGTTGCAATAACTCTGGGAAACAATTTGGTGTTATGAAGAACAAAGCTTCCACCTCGAGTGTCTATCCCTCCAGTCACAGTAGAGATTCTGGTCTCTGCACCAGATCAAGGTCAAGGTGGTTCCTTCACAGAAGACTTGTTTTAAACTAGGAAAACTAGAAAATCCCTGAGAATACCTCAATGAGAAAAATGGATCAACTGTATAATAACTCACAACTGGATAATATATGGCAGCTAAAATGATCAAGGAGAGCTACAAGCAAAGAGAGGACGGATTTGAAAATGTAACAGAAAACAGTGATTGTCGTGTTACTTCCCCAGGCAACGTGTCTTCAGACTCAAGGCACAGGGACGCCTGGCTCCCTGGGCTGTGTGACTCAGGCCTACCTCGACTCTTACCAGCATGTTCCTCAGAAACATGGTCCTACCTGGAAGGCAGTGTATCTGCTCTTTTTGGAGCAAACTGAACAGAAACACTTGGAAATAGATTGAAGTCCAACACAAATTCACGGAGAAATTTCCCTTGTGAAAGACATGAGGAAGCTTTCTGGAAAAGGAATTCACTCCTGCTCTGCAAGTAGTGGGGCCAAGGCTTCCTGGGGTGTAGGGCCTCCTTGGGGCCATGAATACATCATTAGCCCCATGAGAGGCATGGCTGAATTTTCACTTTCAGGCAGTGACCGCCACATTCCATGGTGTTGTTTGTCTTGCAAAGAGGAGTGGCTCCTTTTTTGACTTCCCTCAACAAAGAAGAGCCTTACTGAGAATAAGACAGAGTCCACAGAGGGATGATCTTAAAAGTGAAGACCCTAGGGGATAGATACTCACTCCTCTTGAAGCCCATATCCTTTTTTATATAAGTCAGTTTTCTCCATTCCAAACAGGCATGCGTGCAGGTCCAGGGAGTCGGTATGGCCTTAGCACAGCCAAACAGTGAAGTGAATGCTGGAGATGCCTCTACATCCTGGGGTGGATCTAGAGGCCTTTCCCTACCCCACAACACCTGGGAAGAGGGTTCTGCACAAATCCAGCAGTGAGTGCAGAGCCACATCACACTCAGCTGTCCTCCAGGAGCTCGCAGCACAACAGACAAGAGAGGCAGCAGGGACGGGAAGTTACCATCCCCATCACTTCCCACATAAATTTGCATGAAAGAATGTTAGACATGATATCCATTTAGCATTTAAGGAAAGGTAGCATTGGGGAAAGCTAGTGCTTCTTATGCATTTGTCATGCTATGCTGGCTCTCCCTCTGGGACAGCAGCTGGGTCCCATGTATATCTGTCCCTCTGATAGGTATATCTGTTCTGGCCACAGAAACACAAGAATGAAACTGCATCATGCCCCAGGAGAAAGGACAGCATCAGCTCCCTCAGGGGCACGTATGGTGTATTCTTTTTGTTTTGTTTTGTTTTTTTTAGACAGGGTCTCGCTTTGTAGTTCAGGATGGCCCTGAACTCAGTCTCAGACTCACATCACAGCAATCCTCCTGTCTCTGCCTCCTGAGTGCTGGGATTACAGGCGTGAGCCACCATGCCCGGCACTGTGGTATGTGGTACTGGTTGCTGCTGGGGGTGAGTCTCCACACCCAGTATTGTATGTGGTTACCGGGGATCGAACCTGGGTCCTTGCACTTGCATGACAGGTGCCGTAACCACTGAGCTAAATCCCTGGCCCATGTGTGGTGTATTCTTGACTCTGTCACTATGGCCTATGACTCATCTGTTGCTAAAAGGAGAAAGGAAGCCCCAGTGGGGCCTCAGAAGCTAATAATATCACCAGCTCCCCATAAGCCAGGGCCATTTTCCCTGGGAGATGCCTCTCCCCAGAGGAAAGGGAGAAGGGTCATTTGAATAGGAAGCCCCTTGGAAACGAGGACCACAACTGCTGAAACTCCCCCATTGGAGGAGGTGGACTTGACTGGGTTCCCAGCTTTTCTGTCTCTGGCACATGGTTAAGGACAGAGCAGAAATGTTATGACTGTGCAGGTAATTCTCAGAAGCATGCTGCTGGCTTTCTGGTCCACATCTGCAAAGTCAAGACAGTACTCCGAGTTTCTAGAGCATTGGGCAGTTGCACATTTGTCCCCATTCCCAACTGATACTGGCAGGCAGTATCCCCCTGACAGAAGCACAGCTGGTCCCCTGACCACTTTCTAGCCCTCCTAGCCTTCCTCATGTGGCTCCTTCCCTAGAGCCTCTGCATCCATTAAACCAGGTCACTGTTCCCCCTTCACTCAGCACTTCCCAGCCCCCGAGATTTTCTTCCCCAAGTATTTCAATTACCCAGTTAATCATCCAGTCATCTCGTAGTTTATGTTAGTTATTTTTTTCTTGTTGCTTAAATAAAATACCTGACACTCCAAGTTAGAAGCAAAAGAGTTTATTTAGCTCGCAGTTCATAGATGTTTCAGTCTATGGTTGGCTGGCTCCAAGCCACGGTGGCAGAGGGACAGCAGTTCACGGCAGTGAAAACAGCAAACCTGATGGGAGAGGCAGAGGGGAGGCACAGAGGAGAAACAGCTCAATCACCCACAAGGTTGCAAAGGCACCAAGGGACCTTACCAGTGTCTCTCTGCCCTTGATCTTATTCAGACTATCAGAATTAGGGAAATGACAAACCAGTTATTCACGTGTAGTGGTTTAATAATCACACACCCTTAATCCTAGAATCACACAGTCCAGATATAGCTGCCTTCTAAAAATTCTCCTTGAGGCTTTGGGGGAACATCTTGACAGAAATCCTGATGTGATTCAGTGATGCAGTTACATGAACTGAAATCTCTTTCCACTAAAATACACAAAACTTTGTAATTTGGCCTTGCCTCAATCTGGACACTCAGTTTTACCACTGTTGTATAACCTTGAACATTTAGCCCTCTTCTGAAGCCTTTTGAAATACAATCCTTTTATGAAGTTTCTCCTTAACTGTCAAGAGAAATGAATTTCTTTCTGTCAAGAGAAATTAGTTGTATAACATGTTCTGTGTATAATGATGGAATGAGACTGATCTGCCTATATTATTACAGTGACCTAGCATATGCCCCACACGAATACTACAAGTTCCCTGAGATCAATATCTCATCCAACATGCTGTCTCCAGTTCCAGGAAGGATACCTAGTGCATAGTAGGTGCCCTGATAAAGAAATATGAATATGGGGCCCGGGAGTTAGCTCAGTGGTTCCGTTTCCTGTCTTGCAAGCGCAAGGGCCCGGGTTCGATTCCCTGGTAACCACATAACAATACTGGGTGTGGAGACCCACACCCAGCAGCAACCAGTACCACATACCACAGTGCCGGGCGTGGTGGCTCACGCCTGTAATCCCAGCACTCGGGAGGCAGAGGCAGGAGGATTGTGATGTGAGTTTGAGGCTGAGCTGAGGGCCAG